>JAQZBX010042714.1:0-11855 GCA_029593785.1 Cabassous unicinctus
GTAATATATTCTTTTCGATGATTTCTTTCATGTAATATTATGTTTGTTAGATTCAGTCCATGTTGTTTCATTTAGTTGCAGATTCTTCACTCCTGTCTTTGCATAGTATATCACTGGGAGATATACTCACAAGCTCTCCATTTTAGTGTTACATTCAGTTTTGGCTGTTACGGATGTATTTATAATGTGTATTCTAGTAGATGTTTTTTTAGTCAACACACATACACGTTTCTTGAGTACATACTTAGAATGGAATATCTGGGCCACTATGGATACATATATTAGGCTTTAGTAGATTTGACGAAATGTTTTCCAAAGTGGGTTTATCAACTTACACTCCCACCACGAGAATCAGTTGATCCACATGCCCATTCTGGTAGATATATAGTGGTCTTGCATTAAGAATTTAATTTAGTTTCTCTGGGAAATAGTAAAATTGAACACATTTTTGTAGACTTATTGGCTGCTTGGACTGTTTTTAAATTTATCTGCTGAAGTCTTTTCCCCATTTTTTGATTGGGTTTCCTGTTTTGTTTCTTTTCCTTCCCATTTTTGTTCTTTCTCTGGTCCTTGAAGATCAGTTATTGTTACTTGTTTATTTTTATCTTTTGTAATTCTCTTTCAGAATTTTATCTATTATACATCTTGTTTCAGTTTTGTTATTACACATTGCAATAGTATTTATTGTGGAAGTTATTTTTTTCTCATTTTTCCCCTCATAGTTGGTCAATCATATCTTTGTACTTAGGAAAATATAAGATCTACACTGATAAGAATAGGGAAAATATTTCCAAAATGTTCCATAAAATGGGCTTATTAATCTTAAGCCAATTTCTTTTGATTATGGATTTAAATGGAGAGAATTATAATAGTACTTTGTAGCTTCCTTTGAAAAGGTTAAATTATGAATCTGTTTTATGTGCCCTAAAACCTCTTTTATAGATGTTCATGAACTTTGTACATGTGAACAATAAAACACACAGTAGAAAATTGATCACTATTTATTTATATATTTTCCATACAAAACTGATGTCTAGCACAATGTCAACCAAAAAGTAAGTGTAAAAAATTATATTAAGTGTAATTTAAAAGAAATTGTCTTGGTCCATGTAATTAACCCATTTGTTCTAAGCTATGGAAGCTACCAAACAAAGTTAATAAATAAGTTAACTCAATTAGCTAGAAAATTTAGGAAGAAAGTAGAGAGATTTGAGCATTGATTTTACAAAAGAACAAGTACCATTTTGAAATTTAGTAGATAACTAAACTGAAGTATGTAGCCAAATAAATTATAGAATAGTTTTCAGGAAGATTCAGGCTACAATTTTTTTCTGCCTATTCCAGTAATCCCTGACCACCTACACAGTTTAGGCAAATTAGGCATTCTTTAATAGAGTCCTTAGAAACAAAAATAGCCTTAAACATTTGACAGCAATATTAAGCGAAAAACAGAAATGATACTGTTTAGCTGATTTTCTTCCTCTTAACATGTCACCACTCTTGGCTCTGGAATAAATGAACACAATAGTCCAGGATAAAATCCTCTTATGAAGGATGTTCCCTACTCTAAAGGGGCTCTGGATTATGGCTTGGCTGTATGAATCCCTGCCTTTCCTGTTGTGGAACAACCCAGAGGAATAATAGGTAGATGATAATAAGTAATAAAAGTTATTTCCTATTAAGATATTGGCAGAGTTTCAGTGCTCTTTTTCTGGAAGGTGAATTCAATATTTCAAAACAGTTTCCTGGCTAGGTAATTTTACTACTAGGAAATGAACTTTGATATCATTCAAGCCAAAACAAACAATAATTGAACTCTGAATATTCATATTTGCCTTTACCTAATTTTCTAAAGGAAGTAAACTATAGAATGTGTTTTATATATGGAAATACCTAATACATAGATTGAGAACTTCTTTTTAGTTCAATCTCTACCAAGGCTGGATAATCACAAAAAGAGATTTAAGAAATATCAGCTATAGAAGGAAAAGAGTTGCAACAATTTTCTAAATAAATTCTGTATATTTAGTTTGTCTATATGTCTTTTATTATTTTATTCATGTAATCCAGGGGTTGGCAAAATACAGCCCATAGGCTAAATCTGATCCATTGCTTGTTTTTGAAAATAAAGTTTTATTTGAACACAGCCAGGCCCATTTGTTTTTATGTTGTCTATGACTCATTTCACACTACAACAGCAGAGTGGAATAATTGCAACAGAGATCTTATGGTGCAAAAAATGTAAAATATTTACTATCTGGTTCTTTACAGAAAAAGCTTTCCAACCAAGGATGCGATCAGTCAGAAGACAACATACCAAAGGAAAGTAACATCTCCCTCTAACCTTGGCATCTGTGGTGGTTTGAAGCTCTTGTACCCCAGAAAAACATGTTCTTAAATTTATTCCACTCCTGTGGGTATGAACCCATTGTAAGTAGGACCTTTTAATGAGGTTACTTCAGTTAAGGTGTGGACCAGTCTGTATTAGTCAGGGTTCTCTAGGAAAACAGAATCAACAGGAGATATCTGTAAATAGTATGAGATTTTATAAGAGTCTCTCATGTGACCGTAGGGATGCACAAGTCCAAGTTCCACAGGGAGGCTGCAAACCAGGGGCTCCAATGAAAGTCCAATGAAGGTCCTTGATGAATTTCCAGAAGATGTTGGCTGGCCAGAGATGAGCTGGGAAATTCTCTCTGAATACTGAAATCACTTCCCCTTTTAAGGCATTCAACTGATTGGATAAAGCATCACTGATTGCTGACAGCAATTTCCCTGGTTGATACAGATGTAATCAGCCATCTATGCAGTAAACTGCCCAATGACTAAAGCCCATAAATGTCCTTGTATTACAATTAGCCCAGGGCTTGCTTGACCAAACTACTGGGTCCAATTACCTGGCCAAGTTGACACATTAGCCTAACTATCACACAGTCCATTCAGGATGGATTTTAATCCTATTACTGGATTCCTTTATAAACTGAGTGAAATTCAGACAGAGGAAAAGCCACAGCAACAAGAAGCTGAAATTCAGGGGAACCCATAAGAGAATGGAAAAGCCAGGAGATATCATCATATGCCTTGCCAATATGACAAGCTAAGGACCAAGGATCACCAGCAGCCAACCCCATAATTACACAGTCTTTGAGAAGAAAGCATCACCTTTATGATACTGTGATTTGGGCTTTTTTTTTTTAACCTCAAAACTGAGCAAATAAATTCCCATTGTTTAACCTGACACATTTCATGATACTTGCTTGAACTGCCCAGGAAACTAAAACATTGCCCTTAACATCTTTTACTCTAGCTACAACTTAGGCTGCTGACCCATATTTAACGTTATCTACTAATGTTTCCAAAACCTAAGAAGTTCTTCCAGGATGCCTCAAACTTCTACTTTCATATACTTTCCTGGTTTCTCTCTGCTAAATCATTACTGGATTTCCCTTCCTTTCTTATGCCTTTGGAATGATACTTTCAAGGGACAGTCTGCTAGATTTATTATTTCAGTTTCTCCACCAGCTCCCTACCTCAGTCACACTCTCTGTTCAAGCCTGCTCATAAGACCTTCTGGGTTACACAAAATTGGCCAGAATACTACATCCCTCTCTGGGACAGCATACTAGGCTTTTCCCTATATGAAGATATTTATCAGGAAGTTGGAAGGTTGCAACATGGATGAGATTAGTCCATGTGGTGGGAAGAAATTATAAATATGAGGTTGATACAGAAACCTCGTATTTATAGAAAACCCTCTATGTAATTAAGGAGTTAGAATCTAAATCTCAGGGAACCAGGATTTAGAAGTGGCTATTTTTGATCAATACAAAGTCCAAACTGTATTGTAGCCTAGAAGATTAGATGATTTACTAAGAGAATAGAGATATTTTGTGGAAATCTTGGGGTGGGGGGGCAGGGAGGAATGGGCTGAGGAGTAGATATTTGAAAAAAATTAAGAGAACAAGACACTGGTTCTCAGGAATATAATTATACTAATCCTGTGCTTTCAAAAGAAAAGATTATAAAACTTTCACATAGTTGAATGATACTTATCCTTTGACTTGGAGTCTTTCTCATTTTAGTCACTGCTAGACAAGAAAGGGAGTTTAGTAGTTGCTGGCAGGAGAAGGGTATCTAAGACATCAAGGGCAGGCATGGGGAGGGTTGCGGCAAGGCTTAATTTCAGAGTTGTGGCAAGTGGTTGGAGCTATTAGGGTTGTCTAGGAGAGACTGCATAACTGCAATGGAAAAGCATTCTTATAATAGGACTGGGCAGAGAGGGATGGTTTCATGATGGAGGTGAAAAGATGGTTGGGGGAAAACAAGAGGAAAAGTTTGACATAGAAAGGGGAGGAAAGAATGCACAGCTTAATTTTCATAGGCAGGAGAATATGTCTTTAGAAGTTTTATTTTATTTTATTTTATTTTATTTTTGTATCATCTGTTATATGTATGGGGAAAGAGCTTATTAAGGAAATTTACAATTTTTATCTGAACATTCCAGTAAATAGCTCAGGAAGGCCACGTTCTAAGAAAATGAGAACTCCAACGACTAGGAAGAAATAGTCAGCAATAAATTTATATTCCTATTTATATACAGTTCTTTTGTAATTTTGATTAGTGGATATGGTTGTAAAATTGAAATGCTGGACCATAAAATATGAGGGTCAGTTATGGAACATGACAATCTTTCCAGGCACAGACTATCCTGTAAGTCTTCATCTGGGTGTGTGTGATGGGGAGAGAGGGATTGGTGTGGGACAGTTATTCTCCTTTTATAATACCTTGTCTGCTATCTCCCTTTAACTGTAAGAGACTATGGGTTGAGAAAATGTAAAAGAGCAATTATCTGCAGCAGGATTGCTTTAATTTAATCACATATTCTATACTGAAAAGCAAAAATTAATGATGGTGTAGATATACAAAGTGTGTGTGAAGGTGTTTTTGTGCATGCATATGCTTAATTTAATGCTATGTTGTAAGTTAATAATAGCTGATTCTTTCAGTAGAGATGTTTTGAGCATTTTCCCAATGTGAGCTAATATAATCATGTTGCAACTATTTATGAACAGCTGCCTCATTATGAAAGTGCTGACATCCCTTTTACTGTATCAAAGCTGATTAGTGGGTAGAAACCCGTTCATTACATGCCAGAGTACCGAAGGTTTATCCTTCTTAGGTATATTTTTGCACCCAGTTGAAACTTTGCATTCTTTTAAAATGAGGGGTTCAACTGTTAATATATCCTCTCCATCAGACTTTGTCATTTTTTTCTCAAGTCTTCCTATGTTAAAGGAAGAGACTTTGAAATTGTTCTCAAGAATGAATTGGAAAATTCCTATTTCAAACCCATGTTTTCATACATCAATTCCTCTATGTTATATATAAACCAATCATTTATACATTATTCTGTTCTAGGCACTCTACTAGAGGTTGAAGACATAAAGATTAAATACAGAGTATTTTTCATTAATAGGCCATAACAGGGGAAACACACTTATAAGGAGATACTTATAACTAAGTTTAAATATATAGTGATGAAGATATATACAAGATGTGGTAGTAAAAGAAGAGTCATCATTATGTTGTAAGTTTGGGGGAAAGAGTGGAAGACTTTCTAGACTTTCCATTTGAGCAAAATTTCAAAGAACGATTAGGAATTTGCCAGCTAGACAAAGTAGAGAAATATTTCCACCAGTGAATATTGCTTTCATACAAAGGCACGGCAATGGACAATTACAAGTAATTCAGTGTGGTTGGATAAGGAATCTAGAGGGAAAGAAATGGTAAGAGTTGAGGCTGGAGATGCAAGAAGTTACCAGATTATAAAGGGTGTTTAATGCCTTTCTAAGGAAGTTGGACCTCATCCTATAATCACTAATTTGCTGGGAAGCAGGGTGATGTGATGTTTACATTGTGGCAAAGTCACTTTACTGCAGATTTTGCGGTGGATAAAGGAAAGAAAGTTTGATGTCAGGAAGCAATAGTCCACATATGTGATTATAGCATATATTTAGTTAATAGTAGTGGGGAAGAATATAATTTAAAATTCCAAGGTAATTCTGATGCAAAAATATGCAAGAATCTATAGGCATGGATAAAGTTGCCAAAGTCGAATGTATGGTATTCAGAAAGAAAAAAATGCTTCAAGCAGAATCCCAAAGAATATTCACATTTAGGGGTGGATGTAAAAGAAGATTCAGCATAAAATACTGAGAAGGAACACCAGTAGGAGATGTAGAAGAACCATAGGAAAATGAGGTAATGGATTCAAGCTCCTCTCTACATTTGGTTATTATGTTTTCTTTTTAAACAGAACTAACTCATTTGACCTGAAGTCATTTCTAATTAATCTTGTTTTATCACAGTCCTATTTCATACAATATTTGGGCAATTTATTTTCTGTCACTTGTACATTAACCAGAACTTGTTCTTGCTGAGTTTTTTTCTTCATACTTCTTTTTATTTTGACATTTGAAGATATAATATTATTCAATGAAGGATGTAGGAGAAACTGACAAGACATAAAACTTCTTTAAAAAGCACTTAATCTTTGAACCATTACTAATATGAACCACAATATTGGAGATTGAATTATGTCCTCACAAAAGTCATGTTCAGATCACAACTCCTGGTTCTGTGGGTGTAGACCTATTTGTAAATAGGACCTTTGAAGATACCGTTAGTTAAGGTATGCCAAAATTGAATGAGGATGGGCCTTAATCCTATATGGCTGCAGACCTTATAAGCAAAGGAAATTGGACACAGAAGGAGAAGCAAGAAAGCTAGAAGTCAGAAGCCAAAAGAACCCAGAAGAGAAAGAAGACGCATAGATGTGCATTGCCATGTGATAGGAAAGCCAAGGATCAAGGATCGCCAGAGATCAGCTGCACAATGCCACCGTCTACAGGGAGAAAGTATCACCTTGGTGAGGCCTGGATTTGGGACTTCTCCTAGCCTCAGAACCATGAGCCAGTGAAGTCCTACTGTTTAAGCCAACCTACTGTATGATATTTATCTTAGAAGTGAGAACTAAAACAATAGGTTTCATAACTGCTAATGTTTTTGTTTTAGAACAGCTTACTATTATGAATATTAAATCCCAATTATTCATAACTGGCAAACATTAAGAAGTCTGACAATACTAAGTGCTATCTCAAACCAACCCAGTTGGAGAGGATGTGACTCAAGAGGAACTCCAAAGCAATGTTGGTGAGAGTGTAGATTTCCATTGAAGTTTCAATATATATTTTTTATTACAAAGATATGTGGAGGGAGAATTAAGGAAGCATTAGACTAAAACATTAAAAGAAGAAACTCCTCTGTGTTAGTCAGCCAAAGGGGTGCTGATGCAAAATACCAGAAATCTGTTGGTCTTTATAAAGGGTATTTACTTGGGGTAGAAGCTTACAGTTACCAGGCCATAAAACATAAGTTTCTTCCTTCACCAAAGTCTATTGCTATGTGTTGGAGCAAGACAGCTGCCGACATTTGCCAGGGTTCAGGCTTCTTGGGTTCCTCTCTTCCTGGGGCTCCTTTTCTCTCTGTGCTCAGCTCCTCTGGTTCCTCCACAAGGTCAGCTGTAGGCTATCACGCTTACGGCTCATCTTTTCCCAGGGCCTTGCTTCCCTGGGCTCCAGCATTCAAACTCAGCTTCAGAACTCCAACTCAAAAACTCTAATTCTGTCCTATGCCATTTCTTTTATCTTTCAGACCCCACCCACCAAGGGGCAGGGCTTAATGCCCTACTGACGTGACCCAATCAAATCCCTAATCATAACTTAATTATGCCCAGATGAACAGACCAGTTTACAAGCATAATCCAATATCTATTTTTGGAATTCATAACTATATCAAACTGCCAAACTGCTACATCCTCCAAAATCATCAAATGGATTTTTGCTTTGATTATATTTCTATATTTTATATTTATTAGAAAAAGATGGTTGCATGAAAGCTTATTCACACAGGTCAATTCAATAATTAGTTAATGGTTTAACGGCAAAGATTCTTAGTGTAGGGTGTCTTTTGTTCTGGATCTAAGAGGACAATTAGAATTTTCAATTGTCCTCTTAGATCCATGCAGTTTGTAACAGTTTTAATCATTTTGATTTTATTTAGCTGACAGGGTTGTTAAAAGAGGCTTGATATTATTTAATACTTTGGAAAATTTTCTTAACCAATAGGGTTTGTTATCTCTATATGTTGCTTATAGCAAGGAAGTCCTGGGGAGTTATTACACACCTCTCATATGTAGAGGTTCGGTCTACTGGGCACTGCGGCATTAACTCATGGCTCAAATTAACAAGGAACATTTTTAGCCAATGAGAAGAGAAGTAGTTTCATTAAGAGTAGCCCATTCTCCAACATTGCATTATAGAAGACTCTCAAGTCCCTTCTAGCATGTTTTATTTGTAGTGGTTTGGCAGGAACTACTTTATAAACACTGGAGATTGTTGTTCTCATTTGCTATACAAGGTATTCTGATTCTTATTTGTTTGTTTTTCTTTGTTTTGGATTTGTGAACTATTTTCATTGTTTCAGCCCTTTACTGGGAATGAGGTTACCCTGTCTAGGCATGATGAAACACGATGAGTAATATTAAAGATTCACTTCACAGATTCTCTTCTCTCTTACAGTGTTTCCCCTCTGACCATGGACTCTGCAGAAACCCAGGCTTGAAATTAGATGAAAAAAAAAAAAAGTGCTCATAAGTTATATAAATATGTTAGTTTTTATAGAGTCCTGATAAATGTGATAATTTCCTGTGAAGAACACCATATTTCTATTTAGTAAAGAAAACATTTTCAAAATAATTTATATTCTTGTGCCAAAATAGATATTAGATATTAAAATTCTTTTAGTAGGAATTTTTTCAGAAACTCTGTATTATTAATTCTAAGACACACACTTTTTCATTTTTGCATCTTTGCTGCAGCAGAATGCAGCTTGTAATAAATGGCATCTTACAATAACTGCAAGCCAGAGATATCAGTCATGATCTAGTCGCCTGAAAACCTTCTCTTAACACCTTCTTGTCAGTATCCAAATTGCTTTGTTTTCAATAAATACAATATTAAGCAAAATCATTTTAATATTAGCTGCTTAACAGCACCAAAATACTGATTTGCCAATTAATTTTAATTTTAATTCATTTATCATTTTTATTAACAAATTTTATATTTAGAACAATTTTAGGTTTACAGGAAAATTACTCAGAAGCACATAGAGTTCCTATGTTGCCCCCTACACACATAGTTTCCCTTATTAACATCTTGAATTCAGTGTGGTACATATGTTACAATTGATGAATCACATTTTGATACATTATTAGTAACTAAAGTCTACGGTTTACATTAGGGTTTATTCTTTGTGCTGTACAGTTCTATGGGTTTTGACAAATGTATAATGTCATTTATCCATTATCACAGTATCATATAGAAGAGTTTCACTCTCCAAAAAATATTCTGTTCTACATCCATTCATCCCTCCCCCACCCCTACCCCCAACTGCAGGAATTTCTGATCTTATTTTTGGGCATGGTCTTTCTGTGGTACCACCTAAGCCTAGGATGTTATCAAGTTCTTTCCACTCTGGCTAGCATTGAAATCCAATGTCTATCCAGAACCTAGAAGGACTCTGAAATTTCTGCATAGTAGGTCCCCCAAGTAATTATTCTCTGCTAGTACTGCCAAAGACTCTACCTTCAGATGAGCAGTTTACACAATGGCCTGGAGGGAATTTATGCAAGGTTTGTTTGTTTTTGCTTCTTCTCTGCAGCAGCAGTACTCCGGCACCAAACCAACCTTCACAGTCGCAAACTGTGATCTCTGTTTTCTTCATTCAATGTGATTTCCAAATTCTTCTTGGCCTCTATTTCCCAGCTATGCTCTTTGGAATATATTTTTTGGATAATAGTCAAGTTTAATATAAAAATCATCTTATTATATTCATTTATGTCAAGGACAATAAATTTGTGTAGATTGTTATCCAGGGCCTACAAAGAGTTGTTTTACATATGTTGTCAATTTTTATAGTTATTTATGGTGGCAGAGCAAGACTGATAACAGCTATTTACATAGCTGTAAATTGGAAGTCTTCATATTGCTTTGCATTTTAATGAAATTACTTTTTATTGATTCTTCATTTTTATATTCAACTTTTGCTGAATCTTGAACCACCCCAAACTTGATGGCTTAAAACAATGTTGTTGTATTATTTATTTGTGCTTTGTGAGTTAACTTGACTCAGCTGGGTGGTTTTTTGCTAGGGCTCACTCATGCAGTTGCAGTAAAATATTGGCTATAGCTGGATTCATCTGAAGGCTCAACTGGTCAGGACATCCAAGATGACTTACTCACATGGCTTGCAGTCAATGCCAGCTGCTAACTGGAAGTTCAGCTATAGTTATAATCTAAATGCTTTTCTTTATGTCACAGTATGGCATCTGGGTTTAAGGAGAAAGCATTCCATGTGTGACTAATCAAAGAGATACAAGAAAAAGCTTAAAAGCTTCTTATGTCTTTGCCTTGGAAGTCTGAGAACATCACTTATGTTATACTCTACTCATCAAGCAATTCATAAGGCCAGCTCAGAATGAAGGGGAGATGAATTTGACTTTTCTTGCAATGGGGAGAGAGTTAAAGAATTGTTTGCAGCTATCTTTAATTTATCCCACTCTTCCTTCTGGCTATTTATTATTTACATGATTTCCACGTACAAAATATACTATTCCTTATCAAGACCTTGAAATTATTCATCCATTTAAGATATCAAACTCAGGCTTGAGGTCCAGCATCTTGTTATCTAAACAAAGTATAAGTCCAGAAAAGGCTCTTTGCTTACAGTTGTTCAAGTATAGTTTCTTTAAAACCAATAATTTAGTACCTAAAGAGTAAAGTTATCTGCCTCCCACACACCAGTAGGCATGGTGAAGTAGAGATAGGACACCCATAAAACTAACTGCCATTCTGCTGCCTGGAAAGAATTCCTTGTGAGGTTGATTTTCCTTGTGACATCATATTTAATGGCATATTGAAAACAATACATATATACTTAAAAATCTGTGTCTTCTGACTCATCCCCCCAAAATATTTATTTAGTGCCATACAAATGAGGCCAGTAAAGCTCATAAGGTAGGAACAGGACGAATTGAGTATCTTATTTTTGTGTTTCCTCAGGACAATCTACAAAAGGACCACCCACCCATTTTCTCCATTTGCTTTTTGCCCACAAAATTATTCCAACTTCTCCAGAACCCACTAACAAATGCGAAGAAATATTTTTAACAGGAACATGTTTGTTTACACAACTAAACTATTTTTCAAAGCCTAAAGGTTTTCACAGCCTTCCGAAGTAAATGGAGACATTTTATTAGATGAAGCATTAGAAATATTCTATATTTTCGTGTTTCTAGCTGTCTTTAAAATGTTTTGCTCTTCAAATTATCAACCGAGTAAATCAGACCAACCAGGGTTATTTAATTAATTTTACCCTCTGAGCTCTTGGTCTTACCTTTGAATCATCCTTTCTTTTCTATTAAAAAAAAAGTAGCCTATGTTTGCAAATGAGAATCTTCTGCCTTACCATAGACGTTTGGGGGTATAAAGGCATCTTTTTAGTTTGTATTGTTTTGGCCCTTTAAGTCTACACTGTTTTAATGCCATTAAAACCATTGCAAGTTTCTGGTATAACAAACTATAATTACATTTGACAAATCCATACCCACATTTCCTTTTTAAACAAATCCTTCTCTAGCTGGGGCTGAGAGTCAAAGTGTTGAGGCTCAGTACCATTCAGATTTTTGGACATATTTGTGTAGGAAAATTGTTGATGAGGCACATTTTTAAGATTTT
>JAQZBX010042714.1:11955-22021 GCA_029593785.1 Cabassous unicinctus
TTTTTTTTTTTTTTTTTTAAGTCTTTCTGAGAGAAACTGTGGAGGAGAAGAAATTTTATATTTTAATCTAGCTCTTTTTAAAGTTTTTTGAAAATCCTAGTTCTTATATTTTCTCTAAACATTTCTCAAAAACTATATAATTATTTCTTTGAAACTTGTCATATTTATCAAAGGTAGCTATAAGAAGCCATTTGACACAACATTTGCCTGGAGTTCTCTATAGAAAGATCATGGAGATCATTAGGTATCTATTCTATTTTCCTTGTTACTTAAAGCAGCAATTTTG
The DNA here is from genome assembly GCA_029593785.1 of Cabassous unicinctus. Classification (NCBI taxonomy): domain Eukaryota; kingdom Metazoa; phylum Chordata; class Mammalia; order Cingulata; family Chlamyphoridae; genus Cabassous; species Cabassous unicinctus. Next base: position 12,242 of record JAQZBX010042714.1, read on the forward strand.
CTACTTCTTTTAGCACATACACTTGTATGACCTTTTCTCCAGACACCAATAACCTTTTCCTTGTTGACCTTCAAGACCTTACCAACAGTCTTCTCGAGGCCCTTTCACCTTTCCCCATCACATGGTCCCAGAGACATGACAGGATCCAACTTCCAGGTCACATATTCCATTCTGATTATCTATTGCTATGTAACACCAGTCCAAACCCTTATGGTTCTGTGGGTCAACAGGGCTTAGCTGAGTGGTTTTTATTTGAGATTTCCCTTGCAGTTGCAGTCAGATGTTGCTGAGATTGGAGTCATCTGAAGGCTTGACCGACCTAGATATCCAAGATGACTTATTGCATGGCAATAGGTTAATGCAAGCTTTTGTCCTTGAGTTCAGCTGAGATTATAGAACTATGTGCCTCTCTGTGGTCTTTCCATGTGATGTGGGTTTCTCACAGCACAATGGCTGGTTTCTGAGAGGGATCATTGCAAAAGCAAGTCTTCCCAGAGACCCAAGTATAACATGTAAGACTTCTTATAACATAGCCTAAGAAGTGGTCATCTGCCACAAACATTTGTTGAAGAAACTCACAAAGAGCAGTCTAGGTTCATAGAGAAAGGAATTAGACCCACCGCTTGATGAGAGGCGTGTCAAAGATCCGTGGCCATCTTTAGTCTGATACCCTAATGGAACTAAAAAACTTCACTGTAATTTTTTATAAACCCTGAATATAAACTGTTCAGTAAAAACTAATATCCATGTATAATATTTTACAAGAACCAGGTTTGTATCACCTGGTTGTCATTGACTTCCATTTATGGAAGGCTCTCCATGCTCTTTCTTAATCCTGTATAAGGTCATATCATTGAGTGTCCCAATAATAGAACTTGATTTATTACAAAAAAAAAAAAAAAAAGAGAGAAAGAGGTGAGGTAGGCTTACACCTCTGACATTTGTGTGATTTAAAATGGTATTATAATTTTAATTTAGGTTTCCACATTTACATTGCTAGTGGCCTAGAAATATAATTGCTTTTGTATGTGTAGATCTTATATTTTGTGATCTTGTTAAACTCAACTAGTTTTAGGAGGGTTTATTTCTTTCTTTCTTTTATTTTCTTCCCTCTCTTCCCCTCCCTCCCTCCCTCTCTCCCTCCCTTCCTCCCTTCCTTCCTTCTGATTTCCTACATAGAACATCATGACTTCTGCAAATAGCAACCATTTCTTCTTTCCAATATGTATGCTTTTTATCTCATTCTTTCATTCTTGTGCTGGCTACTACTTCCATTACTAGAATGAACAGCTATGGTTAGAGCAGCCCTCCTTAATGGAAAAAGCATTAAGCCTTTCACAATTAAATATGATGTTACTTGTAGGCGTAGGCTTTTGGTAGATATTTTTTATCAAGTTGAAGTCGTTTCCTTCTATTTCTAGTTGTTGGAGAGTTTTCATCATGAATGGGTGTTAAATTATGTCAAATAATTTCCCTGAATCAATTGATATAATCATGTGGTTTTACTTCTTTGGCCTGTTTATACAGTGAATTATATTGATTTTTTAAAGTATTATACTTGTCTTTTTTTTTATTTTTATTTTTATTTTACCGGGAGGTCCCAGGGATAGAACCCAGGTCCCTCCATATGGGAGACAGACACCCAACCATTTGTGCCTCATCTGCCCCTCTATCCTTGTCTTGCATCCCTGGAATAAGAGCCATTTGATCATAGTTTTAAATTCTTTTTATATATTTTTGAATTCTACTCATAATATTTTGTTAAGATTATTTGAGTCTGTATTCATGAGAGATATTGGTCTGTAGTTTTTCTTTTTCTTTTCTTTTTTTGTACTGTTTTGGTATGATTTTGGATATCAAGGCAATACTGGTTTCATGAAATGAGTCATAAAATCCTTCTGCACCCCTTCTATTTTCTGGCAGAGTTTGTATGAAATTGGCATTAATTCTTCTTTAAACATTTAGTAGAATCCTCCAGTGAGCCTGGAGTGATTCTCTCCTGAGCCTGGAGAATTACTTTTTGTGAGTTTAAAAATTAGTAATTCATTTTCCTTAATAGTTCTAGTCAAATGATCAATTTCATATTGGTATAGTTGTAGTAATTTGTACTTTTTGAGAATTGGTCCATTTCATCTAGTTTGTCAAATTTATGTGTATTCAGTTGTTTATTGGAATTATCTCTTTGATTTCTGCAGGGTCTGTAGTGGTATCCCCTGTTCTGTTCTTAATAGAAGAAAAATGTGTCTTCTCTTTTTATTTCTTTGTCAGCCTTGCTAGAAGTTTCTCAATTTTATTGAACTTTTCAAAGAAAAGCTTTTTAATTCATTGCTTTTTTGTTTTTATAATTTCACAGATTTTTCCCCTTATCTTTTTTATTCCCTTTCTTCTGCTTGCTTTGGTTTTCTTTTGATATCCTTTTTCTAGCTTCTTAAGGTGAGTGTTTATATTTTTGTTTGGAGACTTTTCCTCTTTTCCAAATAACATTTAATGTTGTAAATTTCTCTCTCATTACTGCTTTTGTTAAGTACTACAAAATTTATATGTTTTATTTTTATTTTCATTCAGCCAAGGTATATTTTGATTTCCTCATTGACCCTGAGTTGTTCAGACCTTTGTTCTTTAGTTTTCTAGTTTTGAAAAAAAATTTTTTCCTTTTATTTATCTGTTATTGATTTCTGCTTGGATTCCATTCTTGTTAGATAATAAATACTGCATGATTTCAAATCTTTTAAATGTGTTGAGATTTTTTCTATGGCCCAGGATACGTTTATCTTGCTATAAGTTCTATTAATGCTTGATGTTTGGAAAGAATGTTTATCCTTATGTTGTGGGGTAGAGTGTTCTATAAATGTCAGGTACTGGAGATATTATTAAGTTATTCTATATTATTGCTGATTTTCTGTTTTTTTGTTTATCAGTTGCTAATGGGAAATTTGGAGACTCCAACTAAAACATGGCTGTGTCTATTTCTTCTTTCAGTTCTAGCAGGCTTTTTTTCTCCCTCACATTTTAAAGCTCTGTTTTTTAGTATACACATGTTTAGGATTGCTATGTATTCTGGTTAGATTAGTGCTCTTATCATTATGTAATGTTTCTTTCCCTGATAATTTTCTTTGCTCTGAAATTTACTTATTTGATATTAACATACCCACTCTTGCTTTCTTTTGATTAATTTATGTATAGTATATAATTTTCCATATCCTTACTTTCAATATACCTATATCATTACATTTTAATTGAGTTTCTAGTAGATAGTTTTTGGTTTGGTAATGTTTTTTATCAACTATGTCAATCTCTGTGTCTTTTATAGATCATTGATATTCAATGTAATTATTGATATGTTTAGGAATTTTGTTTGCCATTTTATTTTTTGTTATTTTTTGTTTTTTCTCTCTGGTTTTCTTGACCCTTTTTGCTTCTTCATCTCCCATACTTAATGGTAAAATCCCACCCATCCCTTTACCTTAGTAGCCCCTAAACTCACCCATTTCTCTTTTCATCTATTGTCTTGGCTTAGATTACCATCACCTTTCATCTGAATTAATGAAGCACACTTTTGATAGGTATTTCTGCTTCCAGTATTCTTCTTACCACTTTATTACAGCCCATTTAACAGCCAACTTCAGTTGGTGGTAGGCAGTCATCTTTATTCTCCTGGGAAGATGGTCTATGGGCTTATCATGTGACAATATGTATTTTTTATTACACTAAACACTCAGCGAACCATCTTTTTCCCATTTCTGGATGCAAGTAATTGGTTGTTATTTTGAGCCCTGATTCTGCAATTTGGCATAAATTCAAAGCCTACCATTAACATCTCAACCTTATTATCCAACCTCACATGGTATAGTATAAACTGGAGAATGTATAATAAGAATTCCTTATCCATCATAATGTATGGCTTATGTTAGCACTAGAATTTAATGCTCATGGTAAACTATCACACGATCTGTCTCTGGAATGTGAAAGATTTTCAGCTGTCTTCTACTATACCCATTTGGCATTTAAGGAAAACAAGGGATAGAATGATTAATTTGTCTCACAACTAGTGAATAAAAAAAGCCAGAATTTTATTCCAAACAGTTTACAGCAGAGACCATGTTCTTAAGTATGAATTGTATTCCAATTCCATGATATATAATTTAGATACTATATTTAATATATATAATATGCAACATATCATGCAGCTATTTTACAAATCAATAAATAACAAAACATACCCTAATAGAAAGGAAAGTTGAACTAGATTTTTTCTGATTACTTTTCCAATGCTTAAATGTGCTGGCTTGCAAAACAATAAATGACTTACTGAAAATTATGAATGAAGGTATGAACACTTAGTTCTATTCTAATTCCTAGCACATATTATATACTAAATAAGCATTTATTATTGAATTCCCCAGATTTCTAATAATGTTTATTATTCTCCATTGCTCTATTTTTCCTATTATGGCAAAGGAGAGAGTATGGTAATCAAGAAATAAATATAGAAATATGTGATATTGGTTTTTATTGTGTTAATGAAATAATGTCATGGCCCTCATAGTGCATTTATCTATAGTTTTAAAAATATGTGTCACATCCCGTTCCTTTTCAGTGAATACAATAAACAGATGATGGTTTAATTTCTTAGTCAGTCTTTATGCTCTATTTCATTGTCTCTGCCCAATTCAAGGAGAAAGGATAAATTTTTGGTCTATTTCAAATATTGACCTTTAAATACTCTTATCCTTCTCATTTTGCCTTTTATCACCCTATAGTGAGTATTACTTCCACACTTGAGCCCACATTTAAATTACTATATGCAGTTGTTTAATTTAAGTGAAAAAATTATCTGGAGAATAACTTTCACATATCATTAGTTCCTCTTGCCTCCAGGAATATGCCTATGATATGTCTCTACTTGGGGATTGCCCTTTTCACCCCCTTTACCATTATTTCACTAAGTGTCCATTAGCTTTCAGGTCAAAAGTTGGGTTGGGTGCTGTCATACATGTACCCTGCCCAGGCCTTTGTTGTGGTACTTACCACATATTATTTGCATTCTTCTTTATTAGAACTCAGAAGCATAAGTGAATCTCCTGCATTGATGTAGTTCAAGCAAACAAAACAGAACTAGACATTAAGTATAAATGCACTAACATTTGATAACAATAAATTAATGATACCAGAATTATTAGAGAAGAAAGGATCATTTCTAAAATTTAGTGTTGTAACTGATGCAGGCTGAAAACTCTTGACTAAAATTTAAAATATCTGGAACAGAAAGCTACAGAGTTGGTACCCAAACCTTTGCATTTAACAAATTAAAAGAACAAATTTAAGGTCAAATAATGCACTAGGCATTGACTGCATTATCAATACTGATCTTCATAACAATGGTAACTCCATTTATTAAGTACTTAGCATTTATATGACAGTGTGATAAATATTGTTCTGAATCCTCTGCATGAGGCATTTCAGAACTTCATTTCAACATATACTTCCAGGTTTTCAGAAATAGTTATTTGCAGATCTGAGGACCAATGCAATTGGGGAGAAGGGCAAGAGCTAGTAATGATGGCAGACGTTAAATATGAAGCATTATTGAATACAGATAGCACTTTTTCTTGCCTCTTTTTCTTATTTATGCTAAATAATAAATTTAAAACTATTATTAATGCCAAAGTATAAAGAGGGGATGTAGTTTTCAGTAAAATTGTGGTTAAGATAGATGATTTCTTAAAATTGAGAGTTTTCCATTTAATTATTTTCTTTTTAAACTTCAAAATTTTTCTTAAAGACACCTTTATTTTATTTATTTTCAGCACTTGTTAACTGTTAATATTCATTAAACTGCTCAGAACATTTAGGTTTGACAATTAAATGACAAACCCCAGAGATTATATTTAAATATTAATGGAAAGCAATTTTGGCATGTTGCACACATAGAACAAGCACATTCAGTGTGCTCCAATGCATTTTATTTTTTCTTTGAAAAATAACTCTGGCTTCACTTAGCCCCATCTACCTCATTGAGAGTTGAGTATGGTTGCTTAAATAGATTGGCTATAATGAAATGATAAATCAGAATTGCAATTACCAAAGACAGATAAAAGCAAGCAGAGGAACAAGTGTATAAAATTGCCATGTCTTGAAAACCAGTGGCAGATTTCCTTGGAAGAGTCGTTCTCCATCAGTTGAGGAATAGAACTAGAGAAGTTTCTTTAATTATAAAGTTCACATGCACAAAGCTAGGAAAATCATTTTCCCTGAATCTGACAAAGTTCAGAAGGGTAAAGAATCAGATTGTTAATTCAGCTCCTCTTAAGTGTTGATGGAGAGTCAAGGCTGTCACCCGTTTGGTGGGTAACATCTACCGCTCTTGATTTTGTGTGCCAGTCCTCTCTGCAGCAAGGAGACTTATGCATAAATCTTAATAGAGAGGGTGGATGGTAATTTGGTTCCTAAAGCAGTCAGTAGCTAACAAATTGCCATCCTTGGATGAAAAACGAGGTCATGAAGATTTAAATGTGGCAAGAAAGAAGAAGGTGCTGTCTGCCCAGGAAAGATACTTAGTGTGAAACCATCTGTGGTAATAGATTAATTGCCTTCATTAACAAAGATATATATCTCACACCAACCATCAATAAATGTTTCAGATCCACTCAGGGGTGATTGTTTTGTTGATACAAAAGGTAACACTCCAAAACAAAAGTAAAATTAAATACATTTCCAAAATTTCCCATAGTCAGAAACTTATTTCCATAATAAAAAATAATTATAGATCAAGTAAAGAAATCGGGATGAGTTTAGCTTAAAGGGAGAAAAAAGCTGCTCTAATAAACTGCATTAGCTCAAAATGAATGGCTTTTATGGTGTCTTTCTGTAGTATGAGAGAATTTTTCTGGCTGGAAGAAACTATCCTAACTGGTGTGTTTTGCTTCAGACTTTTAAAAAATAATTTAATTCCGTTATACCCTATCCTAGTTTCCCACCCTCCTTCAGTTCAAAGACATGATTCCTGCATTTTATTCTTCCATTAGTAAATGATTATTATGCATGATGCACAGTAGAGAAAAATACCTCAGCTAGAAAAAAAATGCATCCTTAAATAAATTTTCATTTTTCCCTTAAAGGATGCTAGAAGAAGTGGGAGGGGACTGAGAAGTTAATTAAGAATAGATAACCACATAGCTCATAAAATATTGTAGGCAGCTTATAGTTTTAAACTTAATGGAAAATGCTATAATTATTGATATGTAACAATATGAAATCTAAAATAGAGAGAGAAAGCAATTAGGACTCCAGGATAACTATAATTGGATATTGGACAAAGCTTTGGGTTGCTTAATAGATAAGACAAATGAGGGAAAACATAGGTTCTATTTTCTATCAGAGGAAAACATGCACAGTTGTTTGCATAAAGAAATGATTTTCTGGAATTTAAATATAACATGAGGACTTTTCTAGTGGGTCTCTATATAAGGGACATTTAGTTAGGAATACTTAACTGCTTCCATGGGGATCATATAAAAGGAACTGCAATCTATAAGCTTAAACATTTAAAGAACACTTTCTACTCAAGCGAGCCATAGATTGATCTACTTGTTCTTATTCTATGCCTCTGCTAATTGCAAACATCTCACATCCCATAGACTTTTATTATAACCCAACTGAGAGAGACTCAGTTCAAGGTCAAGGAAAAAGAAACTCTCTCTTCAATTACCTTGAGTCTTAACTAAAGAGAGAAAATACAGGAGTGAAGTGTCATCTTAAATCATGGCATACAGAAGGACTTGTGATTCAGTCATTTACTCATTCATTCAATAATTATTTATTGAGCATCTACTATGTCACAGACAATGCATAAGGTGTTGCAGATAACTCAGTGAACAAAACAGAGAGACATTCCTTCTCTCTTAGAACTTGCTTTCTCATTGGAGAAGAAAGATAAAAATATTAAAGTGGGCTATATAAAATGTTAGAAAGTAATAGGTGCTATGGGGGAAAAATAAAACAGTATAAGGAAACTAAGAATGTTGGTTGGTAGTAATTTAAATGGGCTGGTCAGTGTGAGTTTCCCTAAAAATGTGATATTTGAATAAATACTTATTAGAGGTGAGGAAGCGTTCCATGTGACTATGTGAAGAAAGAGGATTTCCTACCAAAGGAGCCAATACAAAGGCCGTGAAGTAGGATTGTACCAATCAATGAACAGGAAGAAGGCTACTCTGGGTGGAGCAGAGTTAATTATGGGAGATAGTAGCCAGCCATGTGATCTGGGCATTATATTTCTCTACGGCTTATATTGTGCTGTCTCATCCAAGGACACATTCACACATGAACACATATGCACATGACATGCACACACATTTTTGGGTCTTCTCTTTGCTCTTTCTCTTCTCTGTGTGAGTAATCCTCTTTCCACCAGAACATGTGTGAGTTATGCTTTTGCTAAAAAACCCAACACCTGTATTGGAGTGGATTGACATCTCTTTAGTTGTCTCTCCTTCTGCTTGTCAATTTGGAGTAGTCCTCAGGATCACCAAGGAGCATACCATGGCATGGTGGCGGCCTCAGGGATGGTCAGTTGAGTTGCCCCAGGGGAGTGACAGGCTGACTGAGGTGCTGGCTTCCCTCTGGCTGCACAGGGACCAGGGATGAATCCATGTGGTGGATAAGGGCAGAGGTGAAGGAGGTGGGTTATAGGAAGAGTAGGGAAACCATACCCCAGCTCCTGGCTGCCTGAGCAATCCCCCACCACACACCAAGTCCCCAGTGTCTCAAGGGTCACAAACAACTCCAGAAGTGGCCTGTGCAGGGAGCTCTGCCCAGTCCAGGCTGTTTGTGGGCTCCAGGTTTGACCTGTTTTTCTCAACATAGAACTATTGATGGAGTTGCTGAAAACATAACTGTTGAAATGAGGTTTTTATCTGAGAATGAAATACAGAAGTTAAAAGACAGATAAGGCAGAAGCCAGGGGAGGGACATGCAGATTGGTGCATCTGCTCAATAAGGGGCATTGCAGACTCATGTCCAGGGCCGAGTAGCATCATCTGGGAAAGCTAACTACTGACCCTCTGCTACAATGCATTTTTGCCCGCATTGAACAGGACAACCCACAAGAGCCCATGCTGCTTTTAGTCTGAGAGCAGTTTTCACAACACAGGAGACGTCACAAAAAGTAAAACTCCATGGAACACTGTTCATGAGGCTATAAACTGCGCTGAGAATAAAGGCTATAGACCAGGGGTTCCTAACCAGGGGCCCATGAGATTTCAGGAGGTCTGTGAGCTTGAATTAAAATTCAAAAAAAATTCTTGTGGGGACATGTTAGTGTGGGTGTGATATATTTATTTATTTATTTATTTATTTATTTTTTAAAGATTTATTTATTTTATTTATCTTATCCCCCCCTTGCTGCTTGTCCTGCTGTGTCCATTCGCTACATGTCTTCTCCGTGTCTGCTTATCTCCCCCTTGCTGTGAGGTCTTGCCGCATCAGCCCATGGCGCCGCGCTAGCCGGCCTACCCTCACAAGGAGGTGCCGGGAAGCGAACCTGGGGCCTCTCGTATGGTAAACGCATGTGCTATCCATTGCGCCACACCCGCTTCCTGTCGTGAGGTTGCTGCATCAGCCCACCACACCGCTCAGGCTGGCGTGCCCTCACAAGGAGGCCTCGGGCCGCGAACCCGGGCCTCCCATATGGTAAACGGGGGCTCTATCCACTGAGCCACACCTGCTTCCTGTGATATATTTATTAAATAATACATAGCATAGTGTGGACTTAGTAAGGGG
>JAQZBX010042715.1:0-11552 GCA_029593785.1 Cabassous unicinctus
AAAATAAATAAATCTTTAAAAAAAAAAAAAAAGATGATGGAAAGCTACTTTGTACTTCTTCAAAGTTAAAGAAAAAGAAGCATTTCCTGATGAGTTCTGTTAAATACTAAAACCAGTTATTTAAAGTAGTTATGAAATCTGCTTCTCTGAAGATGTTTAAAAATGAGACAGATCCACATTTGTCTAAAGGGAATTTAATACTATGAAGGTTCTAAAATAAGGACCTGAGATTAGCTCTCTGCCTTGAACTATCTAACACGAGTTCAAGATTTTTTCAATGTGCACCTAAATTACAAGTAGTTTCTTTGATACTGGGGCTTTTTGTGAATGACTTTATGCAATATATATATATTATTACAAGCATCTAAGTTTAAAAGTATAACAATGTCAATTCCTATTCTTGCTCCTTCTATTGTCTATATAATTATGAGACTCCTTGAAGAGCTCACAGCGCTGAGGGTTTTCCTACAGTCAGAAATTCCTTATTTTCTCCTAAAAATTATATTTCTCATCTCATTTAAGCACATTGTTAACATTCTCTGCAGTCCTACATTTAAGTCTTTTTAGCATACTATATACCTGTATGGCATCATGAAAATGGACCAACATAATCCTAATCTAAATAAGACTCTAGAATAAAATTTTTATACTGTTCTATAGAAATCATTTTTACAAACTAAGACAATTTCAACTACCTTGTCTTTGTTTTCTTGTTATTCTTTTTCAAGGAAATTCAAATACTATTTCATCCATCTATTCACAACAATGGAAAAAAGGTAACTGAAATTATATTTTCATTTTAGAGTTAGAAAAACTGTCTCAAGAAACCTTCAAATTCTGTTTTATCTTTCTGATCCTAAAAAGCCAAATCATCATCAGAAGTAGAAAAATCATATAAAAGCTAAAATGCCAAGAGTAGAGATAAAACATATCATGCTAAAATTTTTCTGAAAAGTAACTCACCTAAGTTTCCTTCCTTTGCTGGCTTTCCTATCCACTTTCTTGTGAATTCTGCTTCGCAACTTCTGGATTGCTAGCCACTGCCTGGGAAATTCACAAACAATGTTATGCCTCATCGCTAACAGAAATAGTTACACATATTGACAAATTCTCATAACAACCCTGCAGAAAGAAATCATCAACGTACATCAAGTTCTTCAATATAGTCTGGGGCAAAAGCTACTCATCAATTGAAGAGAATTTGTGCAAGGGTTAAAAAAAAAGGCAGCTCTACAACAAATTTGGTTAACAATGCTCCTTAGTATTTGGAGTTGCTGTGACAAGCACTAAATCTACCAGTCTGCAAGAAAACCCATCAAAGTGAGTATAGCTGCTTGGGTTTTGTTTTAATGTTTTAGCTGTGCAGCACATTCTATTACTAATGTTGCTACCACTGTTTGGTTTGAATATACAAAATTTTTTAATCTAGTTTTTCCTTTGCTAATACTCAAGTGCTTTTTTCTTGTGCTTTCCAATTTTTGCTAATTTTTTATAATTATCCACTGCTGATATTAGTGTTACAGTCATTTCATTTATTTAATTTTCATTTCATGTGTAAATATTTCAGTATGTGCTGCTAAAAGATAATGACTTACCCCTCCCCCCATAAAACTTCAATACCATTATTACACCTAAAAAAGTTAACAATAATTCTTCACTACCAAATATGCAGTCTGTCTCCAAATTTCCCAGATTGTCTCAATTTTACAGTTGGTATTGAGTCAGTATCCAAACAAAATTCACATATTCTATCGTTATTATAGTTAAGAAGGAATTAATTCTCAAACAAAGGATACTAAGAAAATCTCCATAAACTGTTTATAGGAACAAACGTTAGAAGCAGCAGCAACCGCAGAAGAAAAAAGAAAAAGCAGCAGCAGCGACGACAGCAGCTAGTCATCTTACCTGATTTATACAACGAAAACGCAACATCAGAAAAAAAAAATCTAGGGAAATCCAATTACTGTAATCTTAATATAATCTTAATTACCATAATCTATTTTATTGTAAAGTCAGATAAATGTACAATATAATCACCACTTAAATGCAATTTGCTCTATCACATTAAATTTATAGTGAACAGCTCTCTATAACATTCCAGAGATATACAAAATATCAACAACATCCTGCCCTAAAATTCAAATAATGTTTTACTCAAATAAAGTTATTTCATCAACACAAATTTTTCATTGCTTTCTCAAAATAATGTTCTGCACAGAATCCCATTCTGGCACTTACAGCTTTTGTTTCCTTTCATGCTTTTGCAAATTATGGCTCATGACTATTTAAATGTACACTATTCATTAGGTAGCACTCTAAATGCCCTTTTTATTTTTCAACCACTGGATGAAGCATACACACAAGAGCTTTCCTTCACTACTTTACATTCTGCCCTGACATTTGTGTAATGCTGCCACGTTCCATTTCTAATTGTGTGGAAGCTTTTACAGAAGGGGTGGAGGTCTAAATTAGGGCAGACTCTAACATTAAAGCAGATTCGGCTATTAGCAAGGAACCTGTTGTGTACAGTGCCACATTCTGATGTTTGGGTGGCTGCTTTTTATTAACTGGTCAGCAACAGATACAGATACAGATACAATCACAACCCAAACTAGAGGGCAAAGAGCATAAGGACTTTGGAAAACAAACCCTAAAACAGATAAAGGTGTTTTATAATCTCTTTTCAAACTGCACTTAAGGCAATGTAGGGTAAACAATTAGGATTTTCATCATTTTGTCTCCCTAGCTCTTATAATCTTGTTTAACTTTTATAATTCTAGGGCCAATCACTATGTTTGAGGCAAAATTAAGGGGGGACTCAAAGGGAGAAAATATTATATTGGCTGCTTTCATGAACAGAAAGTGTAGTAGTTTAGAGCTATGTAACCCCAGAAAAACATGTTCTTAAACTTAAAACCATTTCTGTGGGTGTGAACCCACTGTAAGAAGGATCTTTCGATAAGGTTACTTCAGTTAAGGTGTGGCCCAACTCAATTAGAAGGGGCCTTAATCCTATTCCTGGAGTCCTTTATAAGCAGAATGAAATTCAGAGAGAGAGAGAGTAAAAGCCATAGGAAGCAAGCAGCTGAAGGTCAAGGAAACCTGGAAGAGAAGGGAGAGGCCAGGAGAGGCTGCCATGTGCATCGCTATGTGATACAGGAGCCAAGAACAAAGGATCACCTGCAGCCAGCCTGAGAAGGCCCGTCTTCAGGAAGAAAGCATCCCCTTGATGATGCTTTGATTTGGACTTCTCCTAGCCTTAAAACTGTGAGCCAATAAACTCCCATTGTTTAAGCCAACTCACTACATAGCTATTTGCTTTAGCAACAAGGAAACTAAAACAGAAGCCATATCTAAATTACCTTCCCATGGCCACCTGATCATTGGGATCCAAGGAGCTGGTCTTCCGTTCTATGAGTTCTCGAAGGAGCTAGGAGAAAAAGGAAAACAACTGATTTATTTATCATCTCCCAGCACCAACTATTTTAAAAGGGCACAGTAGGAATTCTGAACAGCACAGTGACAGCTCTAAAACTACAATCAATAAAGGACAACCCAGTGGCAAGAACATGACTGAATTCCTTTAACCCTTTCATATTTATATATCTTTAAAAAGATAGCTATAGAAATAGGTGAGAAGTCCATTTGGAAGACTTGTTGTACTGCAGTTCATTTCAAATGGATCAATGAATGTGTAACATTCCCTTCGTTGTTTTTATTATTAGTTTTGTCCACCCCATCAATATCAATGGAGAATCTTTAAAAGATCAGGTGGGAAGGCCTGTGTGACAAGAAGGAAATGCATCAGCTTCTTACCAATAGGATACTGGTACATGGTTAACTTCTAACCTCTAACCTCCAGTAGGCAGGAAGGTCTTCCTCAAGCAAAAGCCTTTACTATATATAATTAAAAGTGTGGACTTCATCCTCTTGCTTTCCATAGCTGGTACTCTACCAGGCTTACTATTACGTGATTTGATCATTTACGACATCAACACATTCATAGCCACAAACATGAAGAACCTAAGGAAAATCATCTACATATATACTGTCAATACAACACACAAATAACCCCATGGGAACTCTAAATTTCTCTCCCTCTTTCTCCTAATCCTGGGTACTCCAGTGTATGCAATCTAAATCTAAATCTGTACCTTTCATACACTGGATCTTACAGTCCTAGGTAAAGAGAAGGCAACGGCTTTAAAAGTTAAACATTAAGGGAGAATATTAAAATACAATAATAAAACTAGATATCATCTCTCCTATACCAGTGCTATAAACAGAGGAATAGCAACAGAGATTAAAATTCCAAAAATCTTCTGAGAGAAACCTAAGGGAAGACACTAAAATAAACTAGTTCTTGCTAATCATTCATCAACAATACAGGCTTGACTCTAAAACTTGTTTCTTCACAGAAAATAAGTAATTATTTTGTAAGTAAGGCATGGTAGCAATATAGATATTTCACCAAGGAAAACAGCTAAAGCCTGTGGGAAGATGGAGAAAGAGGAATAAATTCCCATCAAATTAGTTCACTTTCTAATTTCCATTTGTTTATATAAATATAGACACTGGAAGAAGTAAAACAAATTTATAAAATATTCGCTTCTATAAGATGACTGTTTATTGCAAAAGGGAAAAGGATATCTCAATCAAAATTTAAAAACCTCCCACGATGTTTTTTCATTTGCTTATTTTGGACATTATTACCACAGCAATTACGTTTAAAAATGCAGGGACCAGAGGCCACTGGTTTATTATCACTAGAAAACAGCAAGCTATTTCTCTACCCTGTTTATCTGATTGATTCCCAACATCTTTCTGGCAGCCAATCTATCAGTTTATCTCTCCTACTTCATCACAGTCACTTCTGACAGCTAAATACAAGATCCAAATCCAGTGTTACACAGACATACGACACAGTAAACCTATGTAACACTGCTACTCTGTAAACAGCTGCCCTTAAGGCTAAGCAAAAATGGGCTTCTGGTTCCTAGTCAATATTCTTTCAAAAGCAAGGCTGGGGGAGGGGACAGTTAATAAAAAATAAAAAAAGAAGAAAGAAAAAGAAAAAAAGAAAAAAGAAAAATAATGGAATGACTGCATTTCATGCCCTTACCTTGTTCCAAACACATAAGAGATTACAACAACCGCTTCTGTTTTTCCTAATCGTCTCTGACCCCTTGAGACTGGGGCAGTCATGGCCACCAGGGAGCCAGCGTTCCTGGAAGGCTGCCCCAGCACAACAGGGGCGATCCTTCAGAACAGAGCCTCATATGCCCTGCCCAAAGGCTGGCATCGGGGCCGCACAATTGCGTAGATCTGTTATACTTGCAGTGGTCTCTGCAATTCAAACACCAAGTTGGTGCAGAATTTACTTTCAAGCACTCTGTGTACCTTACATATTCTGCGATGCATTCTTGCTACGTGAGTGCCTGTACAGCTCTTCTTAGTCACTCAGGATTAGGGAGATTATTTTATTGGTCTATCTGGCTAAGTCTAGTTTATTCAGACCAATGTTTCAGAAGATCCTATTGTGTCCAAGGTAGAAATGAGAAAGTAGCAAAAAAAAAAAACCCAACCAAACAAACATTATTCCCATGGCTATTACTATTTCCCACAGCTATCACCATAACTGGGCTTAAATTTTATTAGGAAAACTTGTTTTCAAAAAAGTTGCTGAGAGTCATGAAGCTTTAGGGATACTGGCTGAAGAATTTAATTTTGACTGTGAGTTCAATTTTCATAGCTTAGCTTTATGAACAAACTTTTCCACTAAAATTCAACTTTCCATTATAGTTATTGGAGCTTTTTATTTCAACAATGATGATATCACTTTATAGTAATTTTCTATGCGACTCAGAAAATAGAGACTTATGAAATATTTTTGTTCTAGTCTGTTAAAATTCCTCCCGATAGTCTTCAATTCAGAAAGGCTTGTTTCTCTAGTTCGAGGGGAACACCGTAGATGTGGTTAGGTTTCCACATCAGCCCACAAAAGCCTGTTTAACCCTAACATAC
The DNA here is from genome assembly GCA_029593785.1 of Cabassous unicinctus. Classification (NCBI taxonomy): domain Eukaryota; kingdom Metazoa; phylum Chordata; class Mammalia; order Cingulata; family Chlamyphoridae; genus Cabassous; species Cabassous unicinctus. The sequence goes on from JAQZBX010042715.1 coordinate 6,025, forward strand.
ATGAGGAATAGCACTGATAGTACTATTTGGCACCTAATCAGCATTTATAATACTTTGCCTAGAAAAATGCATTCCATAATTAGTTTAAAAATGGCAGATTCAACACATAAGTTTATCTCTTCTCTCTTCTCTAACCCTGTAAAAAACAGTAGAGGACTAAAATAAATTTATTAAATCACAGGAGAGAAAAGAAAGGGAAAGCTAATAAATTTGAGATTGTCATTAAAATTTTTTTTCAAAGACAGTAAGAAAACGAGGAGTAAAAGGAAATTATCACCGAAGTGCTCAGAGGGAATAAAAGTAGAGCAGAGCCATTTTGCGCACAGATTCCTGAAAGGATCAGCACATGGAGTGGCAGTTATCATGAAAGGTGGGAGGATGAGGGAGCAGAAACCTTACTCCACACAGCCAAGTATCTAACCATCTCTACCATCTCTCCTCAGTGGGAGAAAAGAAATTTTATTGTCTGGAAAAACTAGAGCACGATGCTCCAGACTAAGGGATATCAGGCATAGAAGGCTGGGAAGAGGTACATGGGTAAAGGCTCTATGTTAATCTCTGGGACCTTCTGCCCACTGTCCCCATGCTAACTACAGAATGCTCTAGCACCCTTATTTCCCAGGTAAGAGAGCAGAGGAGTCATTTCTGGAGAAATTGAATGGCTGTCCTCCCTCTTCCCCAAAAATAAGATTTTCGGGAGTACTCAAGTCAAAAGGTTAGTTCACAGCATAATTATACTTCAAGGAAGCCCACGAGCCAAAAAGCTCTGCCCAGATTCAGAGATTCTAAATGAACCTTGTAACGCCTTACTTTTAAATATGAATAATTAAGGATCACCAGCATCTGAAGAAAGCTTCAGAACACAGACCAAAATAAATAGGAAAAGAAGACTCAAGAAGTCGATGCTGGGAATAAGAGAAACGAAGGACGGAAGGTACAGCTGTAGGGAGGGAAGAAGGGAAGGAGGAGGGGAGCTTACAATGGATAGCCTCAGAGAGTTGAGAGAAGATACAATTCCACAAGAACAACACGATGCTATGAGAAAAGACTAAAACAAGAAATTAAACACAAAACAGAAGAATTTTAAAAGAGATAAAGATACACAAACAGCCCTCAGAAATAAAGCAGAAGGGCAAAAAGATAACATCCTCTTACTTATTTGAGAGAAAAGAAAAAAAAAAAAAATTAGAGAACAATCCAGAAAATGAAACATCTAACTAATAAAAGACTGGAAGAAAATTATTAAAGAAATAATGACATTTTCTCAAAATCAACAGACTGGAACAAGCCTATGAAGACCTAATATAATAAATGAAAAAGAATCTTGGCTAGCACACATCATCACAAAATGTAGAACACCGGAGGGAAAGAGAAATACCTAAATGTTTTCAGAGAGAAAAAAATGGTCATATATAAAGAGGGTGGCCACATTTCCCAGTTTACCTAGAGTCCTGGTTTATGTCTGTTTTCTAGTGTTCTGTCAGGTTAGCACCTCAAATGTCCCAGGTTTGACAATAAAATATATGGCCCCCTATAAGAAATGGAAATCAAAATGGCACTGGACATCTCAACAGCAACAGCAGATATCAAAGGAAAGCAGAACAATGTCTTTAAATTCTGAGGAAAAAATTACTTCTAATCTCAAATTCCACACAGAGCCAAATTATTAATCAAGTATGAGAGTTCCATAAAGACATTTTCACACATGCAAAGACTCTATTTACTTTCCATAAACTCTTTCATAGGAAGCTGGTGGAAGATGTGCTTCAGTAAAATAAGCACATACACCAAGAAAGAGGAAAACACGGGAACTTAGAAAGCAGAGGTCTAACACAGGAAAGAGGCAAAGTCAAGCCACCAGGCCCAGAGAGAAACCACTCCAGAAAGGAACCAGATAAAATAAAGTAAAACAAAGGCAACACACCAGAAATACTACTACTAACATCTATTTTGACTTGCTGCAGATGTTAAGCAATTTATAACAGCTTTATTGAGACATGATTCACATATCATATACTCCACCCATTCAAAGTGTATAATTCAAGATTTTTTAGTATATCCACAGAGTTGTGCAGACATCATCACATCTAATTTTAGAACACTTCCATCCCACCTAAAAGAAACCCCATACCCTAATAGCTATGATTCCTCATTGTCTCCCTGCCACACATTGCCCAGGTCTTATTTGAAGTATACAAAAAATAAATCCATGTACACTACAATTTCAAAAAGATGGGAAGGAATCTGTACATATGCCTATAGTATAAAACTGGCATAAAATGAAGAATTTCCCATAAGTAACCATTTTTCCCTTTTCTCCATTTCCATGTTGCCCACTCACTCCTCAACCAACTTTATCATGTAATATTTCTGCCTCCATTATTTTACTAAAACAAATCATGCTAACATCTCAAGATCTCCGTGACTAATGGACATTTATCAGTACTTATCCTACTCGACTTCTTGAAACAACAAGTGACAGACACTGGACATTCTCACCTTTCTGAAACACTCTTTTCTTGGCATCTGTGAAGTATCTCTCTGGTTTTACTCCATACTCTGCTTCCTCTACTCAGCCATTAAATGCTGACATCCCTCAAGACTCGGTTCAAAGGTTTGTCTCTTCACACTCCATATGCTTTCCTCAAGAGTTTCATTTACTCTCAAGGCTTCAATGACCTAAGAGTTATCCCTGAAATTTCTTTTCCCTTATACTAGTATCTAATCTATCACCAAGTTTTATCTATGTGATCCCCTAATTCACAAATCTGTCCATTTTCCCCTATTTCCATGGCCTCCACCCTAATACAGGCTATCATGAACCATCTTCATTCATTCCAAAAATATTTATGGTATACGGGGAAAAACAATGAAGAATAAAACAGACATGGTCTCACCCCAGTTACTATAATGATTTCCTCGCATTCATTCTTGCCCTTCCTCCATTTTGCTCTCCTCATAGTAGCCAGAGTAATATTAACTCCTTCTCTACTCAGTCATTAAAGTGTAGCTTAATCATCTCTTCCTCGAGGAAGCCTTTCTTAACCACATCCCCTTCCCCCCAAACACACTATGTCTTCATTGTACTTAATTTACATTTTATTAGGAGATTACTTGATTAATGTCTGTTTCCTCTACTAGCTGACTGTATGCTTCACAGAGAGCAGAGACTGGTTCTGTACCAGGCCCAATACCTGGCCCATTGAAGGAGCTCAAAAAATATATAGAGAGGGGGAAAATGTTTCTGGGAGAAAAATATCAAATTTTCATTTAATTTATCATTCAAATATACATATCTTTTCAATGTTTTTAAACAAAAGGAACCATAATATAAAATACCCTGTTTCTAATCCCAAGCACCACTACCTACCTAAGGATTGAGGAACCTACCTGTTTTTGTCATTACCATTATCAGTAATACCTCTTCCCCAAATAATATTCTTCTTCTCATACTTCTTATTTAGGGCCTAGAGAAATGGATGGTTGGTTTGAAATAGACGAGAAGGACCCATTTTTTTTTTTAACCATCCCAAGAATATCTTAATTTTTTTAAAAAAACACTGATCTAAAGAATTAAAATATCTTAAAACATTTCTCATTCTTTTACTGTTAAAATGATCTGGATCTATCCTCCCTCTTGGTCCTCATTTTCCAAAGTAAACATGTGGTTCTTTTCAGGAAAAGAAATGGAACAGATCTTTGGTGTTTTTTCCAGCCCCTACCCTCTCATGTCCTGACCCTTTCAGTAGTAAGTTATCTTCCTGAGTTGGCCCTTTTTATTTTTATTTTTTTGAGGTACCAGGGCCAGAAATTGAACCCGGGACTTTGTATGTGGGAAGCCAGCACTCAAGCTACATCAGCTCCCCTGCGTTGGTTTCTTCATTTGTTTGCTTGTTGTTTGTTTTTGTCTTTTTTTTTAGGAGGCACTGGGGACCGAACCCAGGACCTCCCATGTGGGAAGCAGGCACTCAACCGCTTGAGCCACATCCACTCCCTGAGTTCATCCTTTTATTGCAAGAAAGGTGCCTTGGCATCTTTGTAATAAAGGTGTGAATTAATTTCACTATAGTATTTTCTATTTAATATCTTGTATCCATGAGACAGGTTTGTCAATTCTTGGTAGCAATTTCCCATTTCCCATTTTCTAATATCTAATGCCTCTACATATGGGCTCTCAAACACATACATGAATATGTGTGCTGCAAAGTTCAGTGCAACTGTAAATATCTGCCAATGAGTCAGAATAATGCCATGGTTTTGGAATCTGACATATCTGGGTTTTGAATCTCATCTCTGCTCCTCACTAGTTGTGTAATTTGGAACAAGTTACTTGACCTCTCTGAAACTCAGTTTCCTCATCTATAGAATGGTCATACTTGAGCCTCAATTGCTTTGGGAATTAAAGAAATGATAAAGGTAAAAGCACTTAGCAAAATGTAAGTGTTCAATAAATAGAAATATTATCAACATTGATAATAATACTCAGATAATCCCCAAATCCCCCCCGAGACGAAACAGTCAATCTTACATAGCTAAATTACCAGGGCAGCTAACAATGAATAAGTACAATAATTCAATTTTCTCTTCTACTGATTTTGATTTTCAAAAGTAGATAGCAAATAAGATGTGGAACGAGGGAAAGGCAGAGTGAAAGGAAGAAATGTAAGAAGTATAGAAAATTCACAAAAATGATGTCAATACTTGAAAAGTATGCTATTGGTTGTAGGACTTTTCCAAACTAGACTATGAATAATCAAAGCAAAAGTAATCCTCTCCCTTACATACATATATTCTATTTGAAAAACTAACTGCCATTCCCCTTCCATGATTTGCAACTTCCCCCATCATCCTCTGATCACACAATTCCCTCTATCTAGAAGGCCTCCTCGCCCCATCTTAGCATATCTAAAATCCCATCTATCCTCCTTTAAAAGCTCAGGTCAAATGCTACCTCCTCCTCCCTGAAGCCTTCCCTAATTCCTCCAAACTGTTATTAATTTCTCCCTCTTCTGAATTGTTCAATACGCCCTCACCAAGCATTCTGACTGCTTGCATTTATGTCATCTTCCTTGTCTGGCTAGAAGTTTCTTGAGGACAGGATACAGGTCTGACTCTAATTCTCACTCCCCAATGAACTCTGCATACTGCTTTGTGCACAGTGATGATTCAATAATATTTCTGAAATGAAAAAGTTAAGTAGCAAGGATGACCATGGATGAAAAGTATTCAACTTTTACAAGGGCAAGTACAAGATTTACAGGAATAATAATATAGGGAAGAATGGAAAGAAATCAGAATGTGTGAATAAAACGTAAGAAGCATCTCATAGTGAAGTTACAAATAACCCACCTTTGGTTACTAAGATAAGAGAACATACAGCGAAGGACTACCACTGAAAAAGTCAGGCTAACTCTGCCTCACTGTCTTTGGTTTTTAAGGGTTTGATTAGTTTTTCCACATTCTGATTCAATACTGCATCTTGTCTCCACTACAGAGCTAGAGCTAAGGCCTTGCTATTTGGAAGGAAT
>JAQZBX010042715.1:11652-22019 GCA_029593785.1 Cabassous unicinctus
TAAAAAAAAAAAAAAAAAAGAAGTTATTAGTCAAAACAGAAAACTTTCTCATCAGACCCCATATATTCCCATCAGGCACGATAAATATTATCTCCAAATGTCTAATTATTAACTAGAAGTATTGGGTTCTGATGTGTGAAGATAGGATAATTCGAATGCTAAGAATTCTATTTGCCTGTTTGTTTTCCTTTCTTTTTCCTACACATAAAAAGAATTTTACAAGGACTAAGTGACTTCAGTAAACTACTCTTTTTAATCCATGGGGATGGAAAGGCTTTTGTTTAGATTTCCCAATAATCCCTGTTTCAAATATTCTGTCCCTTGGTTACCAGACACATGTCCTGGTTCAAACCTTTTCTACCTCATACCTACAATAAAGGTGGGGAGAGGGTTATATATTCTTTGGGACACCAATTCAGTAACTGGGCATTCTTTGGCAACCTTTCTTTTAATGGCACCATATGATACATCATTTGTGTTGAACGAGTAAAGAGGAAGTCATTAAGAACTAGGTAAGATTTTACTAAACAGGGTTCAAAAGTAAGAAACCCAAAGGGTACTTGTATCCTGTAATTATGTCCCTTAAGGATTAAAACTCAGTTGAAACAAACCTCTTCCTAGCTTTCCAGCGTTCTCCCTCTAGCAACCAGACTCCAAGAAGTCTTCAGTCCCACCAGGATCAATAATCCATTGATCCTGCCACCTTTCCAGCAACCCTCATCCTCTTCTCATGTGCTTAATTCCCTCCTTTGCCAGGTAGATGTGATTCCACAGTCCATCAGGAAAATCACTCCTGGTATACATCCTTAACTCCCGTGCATGCTGTTCCTTTGTCATACAGATTCACAATCCCTTGAGGATTGATGTGTATTGGAATTTGGAATTTTTAGTGTTTTAGAAAGATAATATGATGCATATACCATGAATGCCCCAGTGCAGTCTGAAGCATCACCCCAAAATCAAACACATTAATATGTCTGAAGCAAAATATATGAATATTCCCACTAAGTGCGATAAAGGAAAACTATAAATAGCTTTGGGACTATATTGGGTCAAGTATTGCCACCACAATTATAGCCAAATTTACCAAAACAAGCAAATGAAGACTGGTTTCAGAATTGTTTCATTTCAGAATTGCAGATAAGGGATTATATACCTGTACTATCTTGGCAAACCCCAAACTAAGTTAAATCTCTATACCTGCACCCATGCAGCTTTATATGGTTGGAAAAAAAGACAAGACCAAGCTAACTGGGCTTACTCACTTTTATTTCATTATTACTGTTAACTTTATGTGGGTCTTTAATGCCATCTGACATTCTATATTTGCCTGGTCCATTCACGCTCCCTCTCTTAGGGAACTTTTCTCTATCTTCCCCTCTTTTCTCAAGCCTCCAGAGGCCCGCCCATATATCCTCACTCTCTACTTCTTAATTCGTTAAAAAAAAAAAAAAAAAAAAAAATCTGAAAGCACTCAGATGAGAACTTCCCCATGCTCCCACCGCTATATCAACTTGAAACTACCCATCCACTGCCTTCCCTCCAATGCCAACGATGAACTGGCCATCAGACAAACCCATCTCTACTTGTGTGCTCACCAGCAATTCTCACTTCTTTCCTGCAACATCAATTTTTCCCTCTTTACTGGATCATTTCCATCAGCATACAAACAGCACACAAAATAGATCTCCTATCTTAAAACAAAACTCTTTCTCAATCCTCCATTTCCCCTTCCAGTCAGTGGCCTATTTCTCCATTCCCTTTACAGCACACTCCTCAAGAGTTGTCTATACTCACTGTCTCCAATTTATCTCCTTGCATTCTCTCTTGAACCCACTCCACCACTCTACCAAGATAGTTCTTGCCAAGGTCACCACTGACTTCCACATTGCTAAAATCAGTGGTCAATTTCAGTCCTCATCTTACTTGATCTATCTGCATCATTTAACATAATATATTACTCCCTCCTTAAAAAAAAAAAAACAAAAAAAAAAAAACAGCTTTATTCAGATACAATCCACAAATCATACAATTTAAACTGTACAATGGCTTTTGTATATTCACAGCCGTGTAAACACCACGACAATCAACTTTACAGTATTTTCATCCTACCTAAAAAATCTCCATACCATTAGCTATCACTCCCATTCTCCTCGCCAAGCACCCCCTCTCCCCCCTAGTTCTAAGCAGCCGCTAATCTACTTTCTGTCTTTATAGATTTGCCCATTCTGGACATTTTATATGAATGGGATCACGCAAAATGTGGTCTTCCCCCCACCCCAAGATGGCCCCCTCATCTGTGCTTGTTGTTTTTGCTCAGTTTGTTTTGTTTTGTTTTTTTGCTCATTGTCTGCTCATTGTCTGATTGTTTCTTCTTTAGGAGGCACCGACAACTGAACCCAGGACCTCCCATGTGGGAGGTGGGTACCCAGCTGCTTGAGCCACATCCACTCCCTATTGGTTTGTTTTTGCTTGCTGTCTGCTCATTGTCTTCCTTGTTGTTTCTGCTAGTTGTCTGCTTGTTGTTGTTGTTGTTGTTGTTTTGTTCCATGTCTGCTCGTTGTTTGTCTTCTTTAGGAGGCACCAGGAACCACACCCAGGACCTCCCATAGGGAGGCCCAACTGCCTGAGTCACATCTGCTCCCAATATGTGGTCTTTTGTGACTAGCTTCTTCCCCTTTAGCATAATGTTTTCAAAGTTTATTCATGTTTTAGCAGGTACCAGTACTTCATTCCTTTTGATGGCCAAATAATATTTTATTGCATGAATATACCACATTTTATTTATCCTGTTACCAGCTTATGGACATCTGGATTGGTCCCACTTTTTGGCTATTATGAATAATGCTGCTATGAAAATTCACATACCTGTGTTTGTATGGACATATGTTTTTACTTCGCTTAGGTATACAAACCTGGAGTAGAATTACTAGGTCATATGGTAACTATGGTCAACATTTTGGGGAACTGCCAAACTGTTTTCCAAGGCTGCTGTACCATTTTACATCTCTACCAGGAATGCACAAGGGTTCCAATTTCTCCACATCCTTACCAATGCTTGTTATCATCTCTCTGTTTAGAGAAATCCTAGTGAGTGTGAAGTGGTATCTCATTGTGGGTTTTGTTTTGTTTTTAAGATTTTATTTATTTATTCCCACTCCCCACCCACCCCCGCCTCATTGTTTTGCACTTGCTGTCTGCTCTGTGTCTGTTCATTGTGTGCTCATCTTCTTTTTAGGAGGCACAGGGAACTGAACCTGGGACCTCCCATGTGGGAGGGAGGCACCCAATGGCTTGAGCCACCCACCTCTGCTCCCTCTCATTGCGGTTTTGATTTGCATTTTCCTAAAGATTAATGATGTTGAGCATCTATCTTTTCATGTACTTACCAGCCATTTACATATTTCTTTGGAAAAATGTCCATTCAGATCTTCTTCTCTTTTTTATTATTGAGTTGTAAAAGTTCTTTATATATTCTGTATACCAGTCCCTTATCAAACACAGGGTTTAAAACTATTTTCTCCCATTCTGTGTGTTGACTTTCAATTTTCTTGATGGTATCATTTACAGCCCAACGCTTTCTAATTTAAATGAAGTTCCATTTATCTATTTTTTTTCTGTCATTTGTACTTTTGGTGTCATATCTTCCTATCTAAGAAACTATTTCCTAAGCCAGGGTCACTAAGATTTACCCCTTGAACAAAATTGTCATTATACTAAAAGCCATTGATTATACACTTTAGATAGATTGTATGGTATGTGAATATATCTCAATAAAACTGCTTAATACATAAATAAATAAATAAATGTGCAAGAATAGCCAGAAATAGCAGCTATGTATAGCAGGGGAAACAGAGAGAGATTGAGAGGTGAAGAATTTTCTTGTTTGTTTATTATTATTATTGAAATAATGAAAATGCTTTAATAATGATTGAAGTGGTAAATGCACAACTATGTGATTATACCAAATACCACTGATTGTATACTTCGGATGAATTGTGTGCTTTATTAATATGTATCAATACAATTGATTTGTTAAAAAAAAAAGATTTACCCCTTTGTTTTCTTAGGAAACATTCTTAGGAGTGTTACAGTTTTAGCTCTTACATTTAGGTCTATGGTGCATTTGAGTTAATTTTTGTGTATAGTGTGATGTAAGGGTCTGTGGTAGTTTGAGTTATGTACCTGACAAAAGACATGTTCTTAATGTTAATCACATTAAGATCATGTCCCCGTGTTAACACCCATTATAAATAAAACCTTTTGAAGATGTTATTCTCAGTTAAGGTGTAGCCCTACTGAATCAGGGTGGGCCTTAATCCGTATTACTGGAGGCCTTATAAAAAGAAGTCAGTGTGGGAGCCGATGTGGCTCAGTGGTTGAGCATCGGCTTCCCACATACAAGGTCCTGGGTTCAATCCCCAGCCCTGGTACCTAAAAAAAAAAAAAAAAAGCGAGTGAAGGCCACAAAGGAGTCAGAAGCCCAGAGCCAGTGGAAAGCAGAAATGCAGGTAGGAGGAAAAAGAGATTGCCATATGACAGTAGCCAAGGAATCCCAAGGATTGCAGCACCAGCACCAGAATGCCACAGATTCCTGGGAGAAATCATACATAGTTTTGCTGACACCTTGATTTTGGACTTCTAGCCTCCAAAAGAATGAGACAAATAAATGCTTGTTGTTTAAGCCAACTCATTGTGTGATATTTGTCTTAGCAGCATATGGCAAACTAAGGCAGGGCCCAACTTTATTCTTTTGCATGTGGCTATCCAGCTATTGATTTTTTGTTGAAAAGACTATTCTTGGGAAACGGATGTGGCTCAAGCGATTGGGCTCCCATCTACCATATAGGAGGTTCAGGGTTCAATTCTCGGGGCCTCCTGGTGAAAGGCAAGCTGGCCCACGTGGCATGCTGGCCCACGCAGAGTGCTGGCCCGCATGGAGAGCTGGTGCAGCAAGATGACGCAACAAAATGAGACACAGAAGAGAGACAATAAGAGACGCAGCAGACCAGGCAGCTGAGGTGGCGCAAGAGATTGAGTGCCTCTCTCTCACTCCGGAAGGTCCAGGATCAGTTCCTGGTGCCGCCTAAAGAGAAGACAAGCAGAGAACACAGAGAGCAGACAGTGAGCAAAAAACAATGGGGTGGGGGAGTAGATAAATAAATCTTAAAAAAAAAAGGCGACTATTCTTTTCACCACTAATTGTCTTGACACTCTTGTCAAAAATCAGTTGACTCTAACTTAAGGGTTTATTTCTGGACTCTCATTTCTATTCCCTTGGTTTATATTCCCACTCTTATGCCAGTACCACAATGTCTTAATTACTGTAGCTTTGTAGTAAGTTTTGAAATTGGAAAGTGTGAGTCTTCCAAATTTGTTCTTTTTAAAAATTATTTTGGCTATTTTAGGTCCCTTGCATTTCCACATGAATTTAGAACCAGCTTGTCCATTTTTGCAAAAATCACATCTGGGATTTTGATAGTGATTTGTTGAATCTGTAGATCAATTTGGGGAGTACTGCCATCTTTACGGTATTAAGCCTTCCAATCTATGAACACAGGCTATGTTTTCATTTATTTAGATCTTCTTTAATTTCTTTCAGCAATATCTTGTAGTTTTTAGTGCATAAGTCTTTCACCTCCCTGGTTTAATTTATTCTATTTATTCTTTTGGATGCCCATAAATTGAATTATTTTCTTAATTTCCTTTTCATATTGTTTATTACTGGTACATAGAAACACAACTGATTTTTTTTCATTGATCTTGTACCCTGCCAACTTTGCCAAATTTTTTAGCTCAAGTAGTTTTTTGGTGGATTTTCTATATATATAGGATAATGTTATCTGAGAATAGAGATTATTCTTCCTTTCCAGTTCAGATGCCTTTTATTTCTTTTCCTTGACCAATTTCTAATTGCTCTGGCTAGAATCTCCAGTACAATGTTAGACAGAAGTGACAAGAGCAGACATCATTGTCCTGTTTCTGATCTTAGGGGAAAGCATTCAATGTACACTATTAAGTATTATGATAGCTGTGGGTTTTCATAGACATTCTTTAATACTTGAGGAAGTTCTCATCTATCCCTAGTTTGTTGAGTATTTTTATCATGATTTTGACAAACAATTTTTCTGCATCTACTGAAATGATCATCTGGTTTTGGTCCTTTGTTCTACTGATATGGTATATTACATAAATTGATTTTCAGGTGTTAAACCAACCTTACATTCCTGGGATAAATCCCACTCAGTCATGGTATATAATCCTTTTTATGTGTTGCTGGATTCAGTTTGCTAGGATTTTGTTGATTTTTGCATGTACATTCATAAGAAACACTGGACTGTATTTTCTTTTCCTTGTGATGTCTTTGTCTGGTTTTGGTATCAGAATGATTCCTTCCTTCTTGAAACATTTTATTCACATGGAACCTGGGACACCATTCTTCCTTGATTCTCTCTTACTTTACTGGTTGCTCCTTCTCAATCACCTCTGCTGGTTCCTCCTCATATTCCCAACCTCTAAATGTTTTAATGTCCCAGAATTTAGGCTTCAAATCCTCTCTTTTTCTCTCTACTTTCGTTCCCTACGTGATCTCATTCCGTTTCATGGTATTAAATACATTAAATACGATAATGCTGATGGCTCTCAAATTTATACCTTCAGTTTCATGAACTCCAAAATTACACATATAACCACCTCCTCAACAACCTCATGTGAATGTTTCAGAGATATCATAAACTTAATACAATCAAAACTGAGTTCCTGATTTTTCCTCCAAATAGCTTCTCTCATTGTTTTCCTCCATCTCAATAAATAGCAACTTGATTCTTCCAGTTGCTCAGGCCAAAAACCTTAAACTCATCCTTGATTCCTCTTTCCTTGATTCCATCAGGAAATCCTATCAGCTCAACCTTCAACATAATCAAGAATTCAACCACTTCTTAGCATTTCCTCCAAAACCACCCTAATCTAAGCCACCACCATCTCTTGCCTGGATTATCACAAGCCTCCTAACTGGCCTTCCTGTTTGCCACCTTGTCTCCTTGACACAGCCATCAGTGTGATCCTTTAAAAATATTAGGGAAGTGGATGTGGCTCAAGCGGTTGAGCACCTACTTTCCACATGGGAGGTCCCAGGTTCGGTTCCCGGTGCCTTAAAAAAAAAAATAAAAATAAATGAAAATAAAAAACCTAATGGCAAACAAACAAAAAACCAACTCAAGGTTGCCAATGTTACCTTGGTTCAGTGGTTAAGCGTTGGCTTCCCACATACGAGGTACCGGGTTCAATCCCCAGCCCCAGTACCTCAAAAAAAAATTAGTCTAATCATGTTACTCTTCTGTTCAAAACCCTCTTGTGGTTTCCCATCTTAGTGATACCAAAAATCAGTCTTACAGAATCATACAAGATCCTAAAGAATCTAGCCTCCTATTACCTCTCTAACCTCCTCCTCTCCCATCACACTCTTTCTTGCCCACTCCAGTTCAGTGACATTGGTCCCCTTTGATGTTTCTACAGCACGCTAGCCTCTACTGTGCCTCACAGCCTTTGAACTTACCATTCCCTTTGTCTGGAAACACTATTCCCCCAGAAACTTGCACAGCTCTTTGGTTCACTTCTTTCAGGTCTCTGCTCAAATATTACCTTATCCTTATACATGAAAACAGTAACCATTCCATCCCTACTTTAACATCCATTTCACCCATATCCAGTTTTAATGCTCTGCACTGCATTTATCACAATTTGTTTCCCTATTTCATCCTATCCCTAAGCTTTAATGACTGTTCTACCAGGGAAGGAACTTTGTTTTGCTCTCTGCTGTATCTCTAGTCCCTAATAGAGCTCAAACAGAACTTTCTGTGATGATTAATTAAAATTTAAATAGCTACATCACCAGTAGCTACTGCACTGGACAGCACAGCCTAGAACAGTGATTACTCAATAAATACATACTAGATACTCAAATATTTCTCAAATGAATAAATGGAAGAAAGAAATCTGCAGATTTTTCTTCTCTTTAACCTTTCATTATAGAAAATTTCAAATATACACAAAAGTAGAGAATACCAAAATGAACCCTCATGTAACCATCACACATCTGAAGGCTCTTCTAACCTAAAATAAGTTTCAGTGGATATGGTATCTTTTTTCTTGGAAAATCTGAACTTATATTATCCAGAGTTCATATCACACAGCATCACTTAGGGCCTTCTACGAGTTACAGAGAAATAACTTTAGGAGTTAGATGAGGTATACATTCAGGAATAAATCAGTATGCTAATGAATGTTTGGGGTTTATCTGTGATAACACAATAGAAAACTATATGTATGTTTGTATATCAAGGACCTGATTGCTCTTCTTTCACCATTTATTTTCACCACTTAAATTTTAATAAAGTCACATTCTTAAAGAGGAGTTATGTGTCTATACAAAATTAGAAAGGCCCTTACTTTTGTTAAATGACACAAATTCCTTGGGCAGGGATTTCATCCTATTAGCTTTTGTAAGCCTAGCAACTGGAATAATAAATGTTAATTGAAGGAAGCTCATAATTGCATAAAAGTGCTACACGTGAACTGTCAGAGGGCAAATAAATGCACTAGATCTTCAATTTCCAAACAGACACAAAATTTAAATGGGAATTCTCAGATTTTTTAACTTTTCCAATTAAAAGGCAGCATAACGTGCTAGGAAAAAAATTAAACTAGGAGCAAGAACACCTGGGTTTCAGCGGCCTAACTCACTAAAGGGGTGATCTTATACCAGTCATTTATTCTCTCTACGCTCCAGTTTCCTTGTTGGTTAAAAAACAGTTTGGAAAAAGAAAAATGAAGTTGGAGAACTCACACTTCCCAATCTTAAAACTTATTACAAAGCCACAGTAATCAAAACAGCATGGTACCTGCAGAATGCCAGACATATAGAACAATTGAGTCTAATTGTGAGCTCAGAAATCAATTTTCACGTTTATGGCCAAGTCATTTTTGACAAGGGGGCAAAGACCACTCAACTGGGAATGAATAGTCTCTTCAACGAATGAAGATGGACCCCTACCTTATATCATATATAGAAATAAAATCAAAATGGATCAAAGATCTAAATATAAGAGCCAGAACTATAAAGTTCCTAGAAGAAAACATAAAGAAGCATCTTCAGGACCTTGTGGTAGGCAATAGTTTCTTAGATTTTACACACAAAGCACAAACAACAAAAGAAAAAATAGATAAATGAGACCTCATCAAAATTAAAAACTTTTGTGCAAAGGACTTTTTCATGAAAGTAAAACGACAACCTACACAATGGTAGAAAATACTTGGAAACCACATATGTGACAAAAGTTTAATATCCGGAATATATAAAGAAATCCTTCAACTTAACAACAAAAAGACAAACAATTCAATTTAAAATTGGGCAAAAGACTTGATTAGAAATTTCTCCAAAGAAGATACACAAATGGCCAAAAAGCAAATGAAAAGATATTCAATACCATTAGCCATTAGGGACATGCAAATCAACACCACAATGAAATACCATTTCGCATCCACTAGAACAGCTACTATGAAAAAAAAAAAAAAAAGTAAAATTACAAGTGATGGAGAGGATATGAGGAACTAGGAAAACTCATTCATTGCTATGGGAATGGATAATAGTGCTATTCCTGTGGAGGATAGTTTGGCAGTTCCTCAGAAAGTTAAATATAGAATTACCATATGACCCAGCAATACCACTTCTACATATAAACTCAAGGGATTGAAAGCAGGGATTCAAAAAAATATTTGCACACCAACATTCATAATGGCATTATTCAAAATTGCCTAAAGATGGAAGTAACCCAAGTGTCCATCAACCAATGAATACATAAACAAAATTTTGGTAAACACACACAATGGAATGTTATTCCCGTAAAAAAGGAATGAGGGGGAAGCGGGTGTGGCTCAGTGGATAGAGCCCCCGTTTACCATATGGGAGGCCCGGGTTCGCGTCCCGAGGCCTCCTTGTGAGGGCACGCCGGCCTGAGTGGTGCGGTGGGCTGATGCAGCAACCTCATGGCAGGAGGCGGGTGTGGCGCAATGGATCGAGCACCCGTTTACCATATGAGAGGCCCCGGGTTCGCATCCCGGCGCCTCCTTGTGAGGGCAGGCCGGCTCGCGCAGCGCCGTGGGCTGATGCGGCAAGACCTCACAGCATGGGGGAGATAAGCAGACACAGAGAAGACACGCAGCGAATGGACACAGCAGCACAAGCAGCAAGGGGGGGATAAATAAATAAAATAAATAAATCTTTAAAAAAAAAAAAAAAAAGGAATGAGGCTCTAATAAATGTGGAAACATGGATGAACCATGAAGACATCATGTTGAGTGAAATAAGC
>JAQZBX010042716.1:0-21922 GCA_029593785.1 Cabassous unicinctus
ATTATTATTATTATTATTTTTAAAGATTTATTTATTTATTTATTTATCCCCCCCTTGCTGCCTGCGCTGCCGCGTCCATTCACTGCGTGTCCTCTCCGTGTCCGCTCATCTCCCCCTTGCTGCGAGGTCCCGCCGCACCAGCCCACGGCGCCGCGCGAGCCGGCCCGCCCTCACAAGGAGGCGCCGGGAAGCGAACCCGGGGCCTCTCATATGGTAAACGGGTGCTCTATCCATTGCGCCACACCCGCTTCCTGCCGTGAGGTTGCTGCATCAGCCCACCACACCGCTCAGGCCAGAGTGCCCTCACAAGGAAGCCTCGGGACGCGAACCCGGGCCTCCCATATGGTAAACGGGGGCTTCATCCACTGAGCCATACCCGCTTCCCTCTTTTTATTTTTTCGATGGTGTCATTTGAAGCATGAAAGTTTTAAATTTTGGTGATACCCAATTTATCAATTTTTTTCTTTAATTGCTTGTACTTTTGGTGTCATATCTAATAAACCATTGCCTAATCCAAGGTCACAAAATTTATGCATATGCTTTCTTAAGTTTTGTAGACTTAGCTCTTACATCTAGGTCTTTGATCCATCTTGAGTTAATTTTCCTATATGGTATGGGGTGAATACCTTTTGAATGATTGTGATCCTTCTGGTCAGTGCTTTTCAAAATGTGATCTATGGACTGAAAGCACCAGCATTACCTATGAACTTGTTAAAAATGTAATAGCTCAGATGCCCACTTCATACCCACTGAACCAGTATCTTGGGTTAAGTAGCCTAAGAGTCTACATTTTCTCAATATCTCAGTGATTCTTATGCATACGAGACATTTGAAAATCAGGCAACATTACTATCTACTTCTTCTAACTGTCTCCCTTGTCTGACCATGTATCAAATTAGTCGGCCTCCCTCCATCACCCACCACAGGCTTTGTTTTTTGTTTTTTTTTTTTTGAGATGGCAAATAGTAGTTCTCAACATTCATCATAGAGTGACTCAGCATCTCAGACAGTTCCAAATCAGAAGAGCTCAAAGAACACTTTGTCCAATAGTTGCATTTTATAGAAGAGAGAGCTGATATCCAGAATATGCATTTTAATATGGTTTCAAAGTGGCTCAAATTTGTATTCAAATAAAACCATCCTGTGGACTAACAAAGGCTTGTCAACTCTAATTTTTCAGTTTCTCATTTATATCTCACACATACATAAACTTTACAGGTTTAAAACTTTCCTTTCAAATATATTAATACAATAATAAAGAAAAATAATATTTCTTGGTGAAATGTCTGTTCTGAGGAAAAACAGTTATTTTACACATTGTCTCTAATCTAAAAGCTGTGATGACGTGGTAATGCAATATATACAGTTCTAGCATTACCAGAGGAAGCACTGCATTCTGTAATATGGTTAGCTATTTACTTTAACTTTTTCTGATATATTTCCATTTAGCAAGCATCAGAGAAAAAACTCAAGGGAGTAAATTTCAGTGTATGCAATTTTGATTGCATGTTTTTGTCAAATGGAACATATTCAAGATATTAAAGAAAATCCAACTAATGCACAAATTCTTGAATCCATGAGATTTTTTTATTTAATAATACATTAAAAATACCCTATATTGTGAAGATATGTATCATTTAGTGGCTTTAAGATAATTCTATGAAACTAGATCCTATCAACTACTCCCTTTTCCTTTATGCCCACCATACACAAACACACACAAATACATACATACACACACATACTAAAAGTAAGCTACACAAATACTCCTCTCTTCTGTATTTATAGTATATATTATATCCTGGTGAGCATGTAATCCTACAGAACAACTGAATCATACAGGGTCACTTTTTGTAAGCATTTTGTGTCATATAGTTGGAGCTTTTAGACATAGAGATTAATATAATTGCAGCTTAAGCAAAACAAAGCAAAAACAAAAACAAAAACAAAAAACACTGTGTGGGTTGGTAGTCATGTAATGACCTTTAGGGACATTTTTACTATGGTATTTTTTGGAGAGGACTGCAAATCTTTATTGCACAGATGGAAAAATTTTGTCCAAATAGGAGTTATTTCCCATCAAATTACTATTAAGAAAATTACCAGTAGTAAACAGCACAAGTACAGTTGTTCCTATGAGGCATAGATTTAGTCTCAAAGGAAGTTTCAGTCTTGGCGATTCTCATTTATGTTTATAAACATGTGTATCTTCCTTGGAGAGGAGATGTATTTAAGAACTTGAACTCTGGAATTATAAAGACCTGGGTTCAAATCCTGGCAATCCTAGGCTGTAGCTGTGCAACTTTGACAAGTAACAAATCTCTCTAAACTTCAGTCAGCCCTCTGTAAAATTTAAGTAATGCTGATCACTAACTCACAGGATTTTTAAAGGCAAAATTAAATGATCCAAATACAGTGTATGATACATAAATTGACATTATTAATGTCTTTTTGTCTATGCTTTTGTTTAGGAAATAAATCAAGAAGAAGCTTATTTGGGAAAATGTGAATAGGGAGTTCTGGGAATTTTTTTATTCAACTGTACTTTCATTCTTAAAGTATATAACTATTGACACCACTTGAAATCATTAAAACACTGAGGGATATACAACAAATATTTTAGGTTGTTTGGCTAATATTGAATTTATAAGGATTTATTTTGTGACGTTTATTAGATTCAAAGTTATACAGTTCATTACAAAGTTTTATTACAAAGATCAAGTCGTTACTGGTTGGATGATATCAACATAAAGAAATCCAACCTAAAGAACTATGAGAAACTAAGCACACGAAGAGTGACATAAACAGTTTTCAGCCTTCGGCAGAAAATTACAAATTTTTATCCAAGTAAACTCTTCAAACCCCTAAACCCTGACTTAGTTTACAGGGGCTGCTGTAACAAAGTATCACAAAGCGGGTGGCTTAAAACAACAGACATTTATTATCTGACAATTTTAAGGCTACAGGTCTGAAGCCAGGTATCAGCAGGGCCATCCTGCCCCTGAAGCCTGCGGGGGTCTGGCAGTGCCTTGCTAGCAACCCATGGTAGTCCTTGGCATGTGGCATAACTCAGCCTCTGCCTGTCACATGGTGGTCTTGTCTCTCTGTCTTTGTCCAAATTTCCTCTTGTTATAAGAATATTAGTCATACTGGTTTGGGGCCCACCATAATCCAGTTTAGCCTCGTATTAACTAATTATATTTTCAAAGATTCTAGTTCCAGGTAGGATCACACTGACAAGACTGGGTTTAGGACTTGAACATATCTTTCTTGGGGTGCACTTCAAAGTTAATCATGAAGATCTAAAAATGATGAATTAAAAGTGTTCCTAATTCCATGTGAAACCTTCTCAGAGGACATACTCATCCCTTCTAATGACTGTATATTGCTCTTGTGATCCAAGGTGAATGTGGGTTTAATAATCAACTTTAAAAAAAAAATTTTTTTTTACATATATGTTTTTAAAGATTTATTTATTTCCCCCCGCCCCCAATTGTTTTGAGCTCACTGTCTGCTCTCTGTGTGTTTTTCTGTGTCTGCTTGTCTTCTCTTTAGGTGACACTGGGAACCGATCCTGGGACCTTCTGGAGTGGGAGAAAGGCACTCAATCTCTTGTGCCACCTCAGCTCCCTGGTCTGCTGTGTCTCTTATTGTCTCTTCTCCGTGTCTTTTTGTTGTGTCATCTTGCTGCGCCAGCTCACTGTGCAGGCCAGCACTCTGCGAGGGCCAGCTCTCTGTGCAGGCCAGCTTGCCTTCACCAGGAGGCCCCGGGAATCGAACCCTGGAACTCCTATACGGTAGACAGGAGCCAATCGCTTGAGCCACATCCGCTTCCCAATAATTGACTTTCTAGTCAAGCTAGCCTTGGAGCACTCAGGGTTTTCATTCATTTATGTAAGCCCAGTCTCAGGTAACCTTAGAATTTGCCCTTCTGAGTACAGAGTTAACTCCATAGACCTTCAACTGATTTATATTTTCCAGTGTCTAACCTGTAGAGAGTGGCATTAGCTTGGCATTAAGATAGATTTTTGTCTTTTCATTCTTTTGTGGAGCCTTCTGAGAAAATCACCTAGAAACCCCATGAGACCAAGAGGGAGAGAAGCTCTTTATTGCAATTTGGCTGATGACAGCAGTTTTTAGAGTGCCAGTTCCCAAGGGAAAAACACAAAAAGAAAATTGTACTTTAAAAATACTGTTCCATGTGATGTGTGGAAAAGTTTGGAAATCCACTTGGGTCTAGCAGGAAATTAAAGAGCAGGAAAAATTGGACCAAAGAGATTAAGACAATTTTTAGATTACAAACACTTTCTGGGAAAGGATTCAAACCAATTCAAATAAGCCACACAGAGGAGAACAAGGGAGGATTCAAGGACGACTGGGTACAACTAAATTGCAGGGTTAGGTTAATTGGTATGGGCGGGAAGGCTTCCTATCAGGTTTAAGCAGTGAGCGTGTCTAAATAATGCTGAGAAAATTGAGTTAGAGAGTATACACACAACACTTAGAAACCATGATGATTGCATTTCTGCTTAAACCTGAGATCTAGCTAACGAAATCATTTTCCTATTTATTCACATGTGCAGGAAAGAAAGGACATCTAGAATTAAATCTGAAGGCAAGCTCATGAGTCTGAGTTGGTTGTCTGCAACTCTAATACAATGATGCTGATTGCAGGTCCTTATAAAGCTACTTTTATTTATTTAGCCTTTCACTTATGTCAAATAAAATTTAAACAATGAAAGCGCATAAGCTCAATTGTGGAATGGTGGAGATGCAAACATAATCAGTCTCCCAAAATTTTGTATGTAATTATGATGGCAGGCAGTGTTGATTTTATCCATATTTCTATTTAGCTTTTCATTTTTCTCTTTTTTGAAGGGTGCATATATGTTAAAGCAGAGCTTTAAGCTTGATATTTCTTTCCCCTTTAAAAAATTGGATGTTATGGAAAAGAGAATACTGGGATATTTACATAGGGTATTTCTAATGCTATTTTAAAAAGGGAGGGGGGATTCAGATAATCAAGTTTGGACATCTAACAGTAATATTCTTTTCCATGCCCTTCACCTACACATAATAGTAAAAGCCTTAATATCTGGTACTGTTAAGGAATGGTCAACACCATTCTTTGAAATTGATAGCATATCAGTTACAGCTCCTGACTTCTTAGTTTCTTTATTGCAAGCACCCATCTCTAGATATCTTGACCAAGAAAAAATAAATTTGATAAAAGGCTTTTTAGAATTCACAGAGTAGACTGAGGGCTGATGAGGCAGAGTTACAAGGTGTGTGTGTGGAGGAAGGAGAAGAACAAAAGCTTGCCTCAATACTGCAAGCCCAATACCATATTTAGGAAGAAAGCATCTTTTCTTTTTTACCTCACAACTGAGTGAATGAGAGTAGATTTGGGAACTTGTGACTGGTGATCAAGTCCTGTACTTTCATTTTGGTCCCCAGCCATAGTGGATAGAATAATGATTTTTTTAACTGTCCCCTGCCCAGTCTTTTATTGAGAGATGTGGTGCACAGTTTTTCACTAATGATATTTTCAACGACGGTTTCATCCTAAGGGAGAGTACATTGAATCCTGACGTACATAGACTATATTTAGTGCTCAGAAAATAATTTTGATTTTTTGATTGAATTCAGGGTAGGCGAGACTAAATTAATCTAATGTAGCAAGAATTACATGGAATTACTTTCTAATAAAAGTTTGTTAAAGCTAGCCACAATTTACAGGGGGAAGTTTTGGAATCTGTTTTCTTTGAACTTAAAAGGGACAGAAAATATATGGTGTTTCTGTTTACATTTCTTTTGAAAAGTGGAGGGTTGGGGAAGAATCATAATTCACAAAGGTCATGCTTAAAAATTTTGTTAGTATTGATATGACCTTTACAATGTGTCTAATAATAAATCAGGTATAAGTCAAGAGAATTATCTCAGTTAGATGCACCATCTAGATTCAGATGCCAAAGTTTTTTTAAGGCAGGATAAAGAATAGGAAAATGTACTCTAGGTAACTTCACTGTATGCTGTTTTATCCAATATCTAAAATAAAATGGATGTAGTGTCAATAAGCAGTAAATACTGGAGTCTGGTTTTATGTTCTTTCTGTTTTTCATTTAATTTCCATTGACCACCATATACAAGGAGATGGTTATCTGCATTTTACCTATCATGCAGATATTTGAAATAGTTGCCATAATTAGATATTTGGGCTTACTTAATTTCCTGTGATCTGAGGCAATAAAAGAAAGAGAAAATGAAGAATGAAAAATATATAGTGCAGCCAAATGAATGGTTTAAGCCAGGTAAAATGTTTGCACTTTGACTTTGTGTTATTTCTGTGGTTCTTGTTTAAAACTACTTTCAAGACTGGACTAAGAACATACAGTTTCATTTAAATCTAAATGATGAGCCACATATTTCATTAAAGAAAAGAAACACATGATTTTCCATTTGAATTACTGTGACTATGAGTTTATTTCACTGAAATGTGATTTAAAATCATTATACTAATTTGTTATGCAAATGTATCAAAAATTGACAATCAATTTTGTTTTGCTTATTGAACACTTATTCATGTAAATGGAAAAAAAAGTGACTTGATATCAAAACAAAAACAAAGTCGGGATTAAATTGGCAATTTCCAAATACATAGTTAAATTCTTTCCAATTAAAATCCCTGAATGAGTGGCAGAAAGACATCAGGCACAAAGCTGTCATCCACTCTCCACTCTCTTAGAATCTGAGCCATGGATTGCAGTAAATATGGTCTTTTATGATGTGCCTTTACCTTCTTCAAAGATTCCATTAGCACATTATATGTTTTCTGTACTTCTCAGGGTTCTTGGTTGCAAACAACCAAAGCAGACTCTGGACGAATAAACAGAAAAAGAGTTTAGTAAAAGGATATCAGGAGTTCATAGAATTGTTGGAATTCTGGAAAACAAAATCTCAAGGCAGCCAGAAATCCTGTCCAAAACTGAATTGTTAAACTGGCATATTGACACAATTGGCAGTTTTGCTGTGTGGAAGTTTGAGATTATTTATGAATACCAAAAAGAGAAATATTATGTTCGTAAACTAATCTATTCCTCTGGGTGTGATACCTTTTGATTGCATTAAATTCAACTGAGGTTTCTTTGATTGAATTACCTGTTAAGATTGAGTTAGGGCTTTTATAATTTGGCTACCTCAGGGGGGAGTGACTCAGATTGATTCCCCACCCCCTTGCTGGGTCTGATATAAACAGACACTCACTCGAGACAGACTCAAGAAGACACACAGAGGAGAGAACTTTGTCATTTTTTGATTGTGCCATGTGACAGAAAAGAGAAGGCTCATACAGCTAAAATCGTGGAGAGAGAAGGACCATTGGCCTGACAGCTTGCAGCTGACCTTGGGAAGAGTGCCAACACTGATATAGGAAGCCCTGAGAGACAAGCCAGTCTAAAACTGAGATTGGGAAGAAGCTGGGCCCACAGAACCTCAAGAGAAGAGGAAGCACAGAGGGGAGGGCTGAAATCTGGCAGTGATAGCTTGCCATCTTGCTTCAACACATGGCGGCTGACTTTGTTGAGAAAGTACCTCTTATAGTACCTTGAATTCAACTTTCCATGGCCTTGGGACTGTAAGATTTTACCCCAAATAAACACCCTTTATAAAAGCCAAAAAATTTCTGCTACTTTGCATCAGCACCCCTTTGGCTGACTACTACATGCTGGGACCTATTTTTTTTTTTCTTTTATTCTCATAAACTGCAACCATTACCACAAAAAGAGAGAACCTTACTATCCTTGCTACTTCAGTCACTGCTCCTGATGCACTTTACAGGCTGAATGAAACTCCGTCACATGCCTCTGTCACAGCACTGAAGCCTAGGGGAGTGAGTGCCTGGCATTTTCTAGCTATTATGGTAGGAAACAGTCATTCATTTCATAAGGTGGGGAATTCCCCAACCATGGAAAAAAGGTTGAGTGTTCTAAAAACTGGAGAACAGAATTTGTCATCATCTGCAGGGAATTCACAGGAAGACACATAGTAGACTATATTTTAAATGATGCCTAAAACGAATCTCAAGAAATTTCTCTCTCATTGGCCTTTCCCATTACCTAAAATATACAACTTGTAGGTGTACATTAAATCCAAATATGGAAGAAGGATCCCATTAAGCTCTGATCACTATTGATCTTAAGTAAAATTGAAGTTATCTTACTTGGTGGACTGAATGGAACACAGGAAGGTAAGTTTTAAAGGATGGAGGAGTGTGGTAGGTAGAATTCTAAACAATTCCACCCGTCCAATCCCAGCTTCCCATCTCCTGATGTGAAAGAATATTCCAGAAGGAATCTTGGTTAATAACCATCTGACCTTACAATAGGGAGATTATCATGATTGGCCCAATGTAATTGCATGCTTTTAAATGCATAAGAGGAAGGAAGAAGTCAGTCAGAGAGATGTGGCAGAAGAGATAGGCAGAAAGAGATGTCAGAGAGATTGAAAAGCATGAAGACTCAAACTGCTGCTGTTGACTTTGAAGATGGACCAAGAAAGCCAAGAGCCAAGGAACATGAATGGTCACTAGAAGTTGAGATTATCCCCAGTTGACAGCCTGCAAGGAAGTGGATATCTCAATATTAGAATTACAGGGAATTGAATTTGGTCAACAACCTGAATGAACTTGGAAGTGGATTGATTCCCAGAGTCTCCAGAAAGGAATGCAGACCTGCCAACACATTGGTTTCAGCCTTGTGAAATTTGGAGCAGGGAACCATTTGGGTCAGGCAATTCCTATACTTCTAACCTACAGAACTGTGATATAGTAAATCTCTGTTGTTTTAAGCCGCCAATGTTTTGGTAATTAGTTATGTCATCAATAGAAAACTAATATAAGGAGAAAAGAAAAGACTGGTATATGGAGTGATAACTGGTTTTCTTGTACAAGAATGAGACATATGATAAGGCAGCATAACAGCCAAGTGTCTTGGATATAGTGATTGGGAGATAGGAAATAGAATTTGGAGTGGGAGAAAAAGCGAGGACTGTGAAAAACAATTTGAAGACTATTGAAGTTGTATTTCATCTTCTTTTAGTCTTCCTTTATTGCTCTTGAGGAATTTTCACCCTAAATATGCCTCTCCTGATTGGAAGATCTTACCCTCATTTGTAGATCAAGAGATCTTAGATCTCTATAAAGGGTGTGAGACCATAAACCAGAGAAGCCCTAAGGTCCTAGATAGGACAACACCCCTGCCCCCACAATGGTATGTGCATCTTAAAGTACACGTGCATATTCCTGAGCACAATAGCCATATGTACTTGAACCACTCCAGCTACGCATCAGTAACTTCAAAGAAACATATTTACAGTCTTGCATATTCTGAATTGGCTCTGTGCCTTCCATGTTCTTAGCTGCTATAACCCCCTGCAATCTCTATAATCATAGGTAGCGTATACTGTGTCCTGCAGTCACCCAGGATCAGCTTCCCAGTTTGCAAGTTCTCTAATAAACTGTTACTGTTTTGCTATATGGAGTGGCCTGTTTAGTTTGTCAGTCTAAGTGCCCATCAAACTTTGGTGGAACCTATTCTGTGGGTTCATGGCCAAACAAAGGGATAATAAAAAGGGAGGACATTTGGAAATGTCTGCTGATTGGTAGAGTGGGTGAAAAATGATGCACTAATTATGATGGCCCCCAAATTTAGTCAGAATTCTCTTCAGAATTGTATTCTCAATGAATATGTAGATATAGTCATAAAAGTAAGCCAGTACTAGACTACCCAGTGTTTTCATAGAAAGAAATCCCTTATTCACTAAATAATGAATTTATTATTTTAACAATGTCAGTATTTGTTTTTATTTGTTTCTCAATCAATGATTACAAACATTTGAGTTTAAAAGATTTGGGTTTCAAAATAGTAACAAATTAGTAACAGATGGGTTGAGTTATTTCCAAGTAGACATTTTTTCAATTACCTGTGATGAGAAGAAAACACTTCTGGGCTAATGAATATAACAATGCTAAAAGTTTTTTGTCAGTCTTAATGTATGACCAAATTTTAAATTTTGGAAAGCTGAGGTAAATCAGATTGGTGTACCTGTGACCTCCGAGGTTTGACAATTACTTAGCAAGTTGGAGCTAGAGAGAGAGGGTCAAGGTGCACCAGCGTGGCTCCAATATATTCATTGCCTAGAGGTAAGATTTTGGTACGAATGTTTGTTTTCATTCGTATTTTCTTTTGACTCACCACCTAAGGGAGTCAATGGCTTCAAAACAATGAAGAGGCTAGACATTTAAAATTGAGAAACTAGGAGCAATACATAATCAAAACATTGCAAACAAACAATAAAAGTCCTCTAAATAAGGTAGAATTCTGTATTGTGAATACTGATAACACAAGGTAAAGGAATTTTTAAAAATTTAGAGACTGTATTGGCTCACCTAATTTGAAAGCCCAGAGGTAAATCTAGCTTTTGAGTAGCCTTGTGTCATTGGTTCTAAGATGTCATCTGAAACTCTGTGGAGTCAGCTACATCTTAAGCCTTGCTTCCTTCATGATAGAAAAATGACTGTAGCAGTCCTAGTTGTCAAACCATATCACACTATCCAAACAGAAAGACTGAACTGGCTCCTGACAGCTTCCTCAAAAGAGCATGGAAAGGAATTTCCCCACAGCCCTGGAGAATTCCCACTATTACTGCTTTTGCTCCAACGGAGTCACACACACATTTCTTACACTATCCCATTGCAAGAAAATGTCACATACTGACTGGCTTAGGCCTGGGTTAGTTGAACCAATAAACGCCAGAGATGGTGGATAGAATCCATTACTCAAATGACATGGCTCTTATACACTGGACATTGGGGTAATAATCACTATATGGGAACCTATTGTACATTCCCTGTCTCTTTACACAAGTCAGGTTCTCATGCATTTGTTTGTGTATCTGCCATCATAGCAATTATTGCCGTTAATTAATTGCTTTTATTTTCAATCTCTCCTACTGATTTTTTCCCCAGTTTTATTGTGAAAATTTCAAACATACAGAAAAGCTGAAAGAATTATAAATTGAACATTTACATTTACCCCCACCTAGGTTCTATGATGAACATGTTCCTATATTTGCATTATCACATATCTATCCATCCTTCTAGTCATCCATCATTCTAATTTACTATCTTCTGCTGGAGTTTACTCTCCTTGAATGACTGAGAATTTCTTGTTCAATATCATATCCTCTACATTCTAATAAGATATCTGACACATAGAATCTCAGTAAATTTTGGGGAAGGAAGGAGGGAGGGAAGAAGAGAAGGAAGGGAAAAAATAGAGGGAGGGAAGGTGGGCAGAAGAGAGGATGGAAGGAGGGGCTCTTTTGTGGCAAGAGCTCTTCTTTTTTAGCTTAACTAGAGGAACATGCACCATTATAGGACAGGTCTCTATTTAAGAGGTCATGAAGCAAAACTGAATGCCAAAGCCAACATGAAGTTCAAGCCATATCTTTGGAGATAATAGTGAAAAATTGGGGGTATTAATGTTTTATCGGTAAGGTGCTACATATTCAGAAATCTATGCACATCTTGGCTGTGTGGATTGTTGGCATGTTACCATTAAATGTGACTTAGAGGTTCATGTCTATTTTCTTTTAGTCAGGCATCATTCACAACATAGTTCATTATGTAATTGTGATGGAATTAAACTTTAAATGTTCATAATTGTGTAATTAATTATAATCAGCCTTGATTACATTTGCTAATTAATTCCTGAGCATGGCACCTTGTACAGTCAGCTGCACAGCAGGAGGTGTGGGAAAGGTGGTGGTTTGGATATGGCAGTGAGCAAAAAAATACTCACTTTTGGATTTTTCTGCAAACCTCAGACAGAAAGCCTCTGAAGGACATTGGGGTTGTATTTGGCCTTTGGTCTCCCAGATTGTAAGCAAAGGGTAAAATGTCAGTTGTGGATAAAGGGCATTTTAAGTTCAGGTACTTCTGCAGACAATTGGAGAAGTGATGATATCAGCAGGACATCAGGGGGAGGCCACACCTGCCAGAGCAGGGAGGTGACCTGCAAAGAGCATTTACAAAGGAAAGCTATAATAACCTCTATCCATATGGTAGGAATGATTTCAGAGCCTTTCAAACTAGGAGAAAATAATCAACTTTGGGTTTGGAATCTGGGGCATCTGTTCTAGAGGAGTAGCACTGTTCCCAACCATAGAAGGTAGAAGTCATGCTTACTTTTGTCTCTTTTCTTTTCATAGTTTACACTAAGCATATTTTTCATATACCACGCTATAATTAACACCTTATATTAGTGTCATAGATTTATTATAATTCATATAAGAACATTCTTGTACTATTGACTATAGTCATTGTCTATAATACGGTTCACTGTGTTATACAGTCCTATGTTTTAGATTTTAATCTAGTAACATATATACCCGAAAATTTCTGCTTTTAACTACATTATATACTTGTATAATTCAGTGCTGTTAATTACATTCACAATAGTGTGCTACTATTACCACCATTCATTTCCAAACCTTTACAATCAACTTAAATAGAAATTCTGTACAAATTAGGCATCAACTCCCCATTTTCTATCCCCTGTTTATCCTCTGGTAACTGATATCCTAGATTCTAACTCTATGAGTTTATTTATTATAATTAGCTCATATCAGTGAGCTCATGCCATATTTGTCCTTTTTTTGTCTGGCTTATTTTACTTAGCATAATGTCCTCAAGGTTCATCCATGTTGTCATGTGCATCTGGACTTCATTCCTTTGCACAATTGAGTAATACTCCATCATATGTATATACCACATTTTGTTTACCCATTCATCTGTTGATGGACACTTGGGTAGTTTCCATCTTTTAGCAAATGTGAATAATGCCACTATGAACATCGGTGTGCAAATATCTGCTTGAGTCCCTGCTTTCAATTTCTTGCATATATAACCAGTAACAGGATGACCAAATCATATAATAGTTTTCTATTTAGCTTCCTGAGAAACTGCCAAACAGTCTTCCACAGTGGCATCACCATTTGACATTGCTGCCAGCAGTGAATAAGTGTTTCTATTTCTCCACATCCTATCCAACACTCGTAATTTTCTGTTTTATTAACAGCAGTCATTCTTCTGGTTTTGATTTGCATTTCCCTAATAGCTAGTAACGTTGAGCATCTTTTCGTGTGCTTTTAAGTCATTTGTATATTCTCTTTGGAGAAATGTGTATTCAAGTCTTTTGTCCATTTTTTAATTTGGATGTTTGTCTTCTTATTGTTGAGTTGTAAGACTTCATATATTCTGATATTAAAATCTCTTCATTTGTGTGGTTTCCAAATATTTTCTCCAATTGAGTAGGTTGTCTTTTCACTTTTGTGAAAAAGCCCTTTAAAGCATAAAAGATTTTAAATTTGAGAAGTTTCCTTTAGTTTTTCTTTTGTTGCTTGTACTTTGGGTGTAAAGTCTAAGAAACCACTGTCTACAAGATCCTAAAGATGCTTCCCTACATATTCTAGTAGTTTTGTAGTCCTGGTTTTTAGATTTAGGTTTTTGATCCATTTTGACTTAATTTTTTGTATATGGTTTGAAATAAGGTTCCTCTTTCATTCTTTTGCATTTGGATATTCAATTCTCCCAACATCATTAGCTAAAAAGACTACTTTTTCCCAATTGTGTGGACTTGGAAACCTGGCCAAAACTCAGTTGGCCATAGATGTGAGGGTCTATTTCTAAACTCTCAATTTATTTACATTGTGCTAGTACCATGTTATTTTGACCACTGTAGTTTTGTAATATGCTTTAGAGTCAACAAGTGTGAGTCTTCCAACTTCATTCTTCATTTTCAAGATGTTTTTGGCAATGCGGGCCCCCTTACCCTTCCAAATAAATTTGGTAATTGGCTTTTCCATTTCTGCAAATTAGGCTGTTGGGATTTTGATTGGGATTTCTTTGAATGTGCAAATTATTTTGGGTAGAATTAAAATCTCAGTGATATTTAGTCTTCCAATGCATGAATATGGAATGTCCTTCCACTTATTTATGTCTTCCTTGATTTCTTTCAGCAATGTTTTTGTAGTTTTCTGTATACAAGATCTTTCCATTCTTGGTTAAATTTTTTCTTAGATATTTGATTTTTTAGTTGCTATTGTAAATCGATTTTTTTCTTGATTTCCTCCTCAGCTTTCTCATATTTAGTGTTTAGAAATACTCCTGATTTTTATGTGTTGATACCACCACTTTGCTGAATTCATTTATTAGCTCTAATAGCTTTGTTATATATTTTTCAGGATTTTCCTATATATAGGACTAGGTCATCTCCAATAGTGAAAGTCTTACTTCTTCCTTTCTAATTTGCGTACCTTTGATTTCTTTTTCTTGCCTAATTGTTCTGTTAAAATTTCCAGTACAATGTTGAATAACAGTGGTGACAGTGGGTATCCGTGTCATGTTTTGGGTGTTAGAGTGAAAGCTTTAAGTCTTTCACCATTGAACATGATGTTAGCTGAGGATTTTTCATACATGCCCTTTATCATCTTGAGGAAGTTACCTTTTATTGCTATTTTTCTAAGTGTTTTTATCAAGAAAGAGTTCTAGATTTTGTCAAATGCCTTTTCTCCATCAATCGAGATGATCATGTGATTTTCCCCCTTTTGTTTGTTAATGTGGTATATTACATGAATTGATTTTATTCTGCTTAACTACCCTTGCATACCTGAGATAACACCCATTTGATCATGTTGTATAATTCTTTCAATGGGCAATTGAATTCTATTTCAAAGTATTTTGTTGAGGATATTTGCATCTATATTCATAAGAGAAAGGGGTCTGCAAATTTTTTTTCTTGTAGTATCTTTATCTGGCTTTGGTATGAAGGTGATATTGGCCTTATAGAATGAGTTAGGTAGTATTCTCTCATCTTCAGTTTTCTGGAAGAGGTTGAGCAGGATTGGTATTAATTCTTCTAGGAATGATTGGTAGAATTCACCTGTGAAAACATCTGGTCCAGGGAATTTCTTTTTTGGGAGGTGGCTGATGACAGATTCAATCTCTTTACTTGTAATTGGTCTGTTGAGATCTTCTGTTTCTTCTAGACTCAGTCTAGGTTGTTTGTGTGTTTCTAAGATTTGTCCATTTCATCTATGTTTTCTAATTTGTTAACATCTAGTTGTTCTTGTTATCATCTTATGATCCTTTTTGTTTCTGTGGGGTAGTAGTAATGTCCTTTTATCTCCTTGCATTTATGTCCTTGCATTAATTTAGGAGATTTGTTTGAACTTCTTTGATTAGTTGTTCCAAATTCTGTGTCTCCTTTGAGCTTTTAATTTGTTCCCTTTACTGAGCCATATCTTCCTGTTTCTTAATATGGCTTGTAATTTTTTTCTTATATCTAATCATCTGATTATCTTGATGAGTTAACTCTGAAGGTCAGTTTCTCCCTCTTGTCTAAGGTATTGTTGTTGACTGGTTTTGTGTTAAGGCTCTTCTTTGATACTTGGTGCAACTTATTGTTGACCTTAACAATAGCCCAAGTTTAACTAATCAGATTTTCCTTGCTGTTCTTTATCTGATTCCTGCCCTGGATATGCAGCACAGTTTTCAATATTGTACTTTTTGTGCAATTGTTTCACCTTTAAGAGAAAGCTTCCTTTCCTCTCTTCCTTCTCTGGGAATCTTGATAGATGCTGTTTGGTTTTGTGCAGGCAGAATTTCCTCCTCAGCACCTATGATTTGTTTAAATTCTCTCCCTCACTCAGTGTCCTGTTTTTCTTACACTTTTTCAGCTCGGACCCATCCTGTCTTACATCAGTTCAGTTCCCTCACTCCCCTTTTTTTTTCTGTGACGTTTTTCTGCCTCGGGTTTTTCCCGTTAGGGTATCCCACCTCAGAGAGCCAGATGGGGTCAATCCAGAAAGGTGGTTCACTACAGAAAAGCCTGTTTTGCATTTAGGGAGTCCGGAAGACAGTAACTAGATTGAGGGAGTGCACCAGTTGGCTACTGCTGTTCTGCTAAGGTTTTTCTGTCTTTTTTCCCGCTCTGGGGATCCTTTTGTATGCAGCACTGCTCAGCAGTTTGTATTTCAGCCTTGGTTCCTGTGGACTGGGTTTCCTGTGTTTGTACATGTGTGGAGTTCTAACGCACTGCTCTGAGTTCCTCTATAGTCTATGCCAGCAGTGGGAGGGACAATGGCAGCTGCCTCTGGAGAACTCCCAAGCTTTGCTTGGGTCTGAGGGAGGGAGAGGAGAAGAGGACCAGCTGGTCTGGGATGGAAGTCTCCTACCTAATATTTTTCTCTTTCTTTGATTCAGTGTTTGCGTAGTCCTTCTCCAGTCTCTTCCATCTTCGAGAGTTCTAAGCGGGTGGAATTTTCTTTATATATTTGCTGAATCTCTGGGGAGGTTTTTCAAGGGATGTCTTATGTCATTATGTTGATAACATCTCCTGTCCCTTTTCTTATGCTTCAAGTGGATGATAAACACAGGAAGCATGATCTTACAGGTGAAATACTTTTATTAAAAATTATTTTCAAAAAAGATTATGTTAAGGTTAGAACTGGTCTATGGTTATGATTGTAAATCAGCAATCTAATGGGAAGACTTTAGTGATTAATAAAGAAAATAAAGCTTTGCAATGTATATGTACCATGTCTTACACTTGGTTGCCCCAAATCTCCTTTTATCTTATCAATAAATCTGAGTAGGATCCAGACAATATTATCCCCATTTTATAGAAGAGAAAATTAATGTACAGAGAAAAAGGGTGATAGAGATATAGAATCAGGTGTACTGAATCTCAGCTCTACCTTAGCATATTATCTAATGTTTGACAATTATCTCCTTGCCTTCAGAGGGAGCTATGCCTTTGTAGTCAATAATGGCATACTTTGATGTTCAAAAAGAATCTATGGAACGTTTGGAGTTAACTGTTTAACAAGAGGATATTTAACTTTATTATATTGGATCGCTATAGTGATTTTGGGGGTTAAGGCTAAAAATCTATCTCATACATCATTTTCCCAACTGCTCTCCTTTGTCTATTTCTCTGTCTGCTTTTATTACCTTCTTTTTCTCATATCTTTTTATATATATATTTTTTACAAATAAATTTTATTGATACATATTAATAAGCATAAATCCATCTAAAAAGTACAATCAATGGTATTCAGTATAACTACATAGTTGTGTATTCATCACTTCAATCATTTTAGAGAATTTTCATTATTCCAGTAATAGTAATAATACTAAGAAACAAAAACCAAACAAACAAACAAAACTCATCACCTCTCAATCTTTCTATGATTTTCCTGCTGTACATAGCTACTATTCTATTTCCTTCTCTCTTGTTTATTTGTATTTATATTTCATAAAAACAGTCTTATATATGCAATATCACCCATATTTGTATTTTACATGAAGTTTCACTGTGATACACAGTCCCGTGTTACATTTTTTAGCTTTCCTTCTAGTAATATAGATGTCCTTAGACTTTTCACTTTCAACCACTGTTATACCCATATAATAGCTAGTCACAGACACCATGATGTGTTCTCACCATTTCCATTCATTTCCAAAGATTTACAAACAACCATTTAACCAAATCTGCACAGATTAAACCCCAGCTTTCCATTCTCTACCCTCATTCTATTTTCTGGTGGCCTATATTCTAATTATTAATTCCACGAGTTAACAAAATATATTTAGTTCATAATAATGCAATCATACAGTATTTGTCCTTTTGTGTCTGGCTTGCTTCACTCAACATAATGTCCTCCAGGTTCATCCATGTTGTCATATGCTTCATGACTTCATTTCTTCTTACCACTGTATAATATTCCATCATATGCATACACCACATGGACACCTGGGTTGTTTTCAACTTTTGGCAATCGTGAATAATGCCTCTATGAACATTGGTGTGCAGATGTCTGCTTGTGTCTCTGCTCTCGGTTCTTCTGGGTATATACCTAGTAATGGTATTGCTGAGTATAGCAGTTTGATATTGTTTATGAATTCCAAAAATAGATATTGGATTATGTTTGTGAACTGGTCTGTTCCCCTGGGCATATTAGATTGTATTGGATTCAGAAGTTTCACTTTTACTTGATTAAATTATCATTAAGGCTTTGATTGGGCCATGTCAGTAGGACGTTGAGTCCCTGCCCCTTTGGTGGGTAGGGACACACAGAGAAAACTACAGGACAGAGGAGAGAGTTAGAGTTTTTTGCTGCTGAAACCTTGGGAAGTAAACACATGGGAGAGGAACACAGAGGAATAGAGATGGCTCCATAAACATGGCAGAGGCCCTGGGAAAGGAGAGAGCCTGACAGTCTACACTGACCTTGTGGAGAGAACAGAGCAGCTAAGCCTGGAAAGAATCGAGCCCTGGGGAGAGAGACAAAGCCTGAAGGAGCTGGGACCATGGAGCCTTAGAAGACCGGCAGCCATCTTGCTCAAACAGGTGGTAACAGATTTTGATGAGGGAAGTAACTTACGCTTTATGGCTTTGTGACTGTAAGCTTCTACCCCAAATAAACACCCTTTATAAAAGCCAACAGATTTCTGGTACTTTGCATCAGCACCCCTTTGGCTGACTAACACACCAGGTCACATGGGAAGTCTATATTCAAATTCCTTAGGTACTGATGAACAGTCTTCCACAGTGGCTGTACCATTCTACATTGCCACCAACAGTGAATAAGCATTCCAAGCTCTCTACATCCTCTCCAACATTTATAGTTTTCTGACTTTTTAATAGTGGCCAGTCTAATAGGAATGAAATGATATCTCATTGTAGTATTGATTTGTATTTCCGTAATTGCTAGCAACATTGAACATTTTTTTCATTTGTTCTTCACCATTTGTATTTCTTCTTTGGACAATTGTCTTTTCAAGTCTTTTGCCCATTTTTTAATCAGGTAATTTGTCCTTTTATTGTTGAATTGTAGTATCTGTTCATATATCATGGATATTAAACTCTTATTGGATATGTGATTGCCAATTTTTTCCTCCCAATGAGTTGGCTGCCTTTTCACCCTTTTGATGAAGTCCTTTGAGATGCAAAACTGTTTAATTTTGAGGAGATCACATTTATCTATTTTTCCTTTTGTTGCTCATGCTCTGGGCTTATGGTTTAAGAAATTACTGCCTAGCATGAGATCTTGTAAATGTTTCCCACATTTTCTTCTAGGAGTTTTAAGGTTGTCACTTTTATATTTGGGTCCTTGATTCACATTGTGTTAAATTTTGTATTAGGTGTGAGACAAGTCTTTTTTCTTTCTTTCTTTCAGATATGACTATCCAATTCTTCCAGTAACATTTGTTGAAGAGACTGTTCTGGCCCAGCTGGGAGGGCTTGACCACCTTGTCAAAACTCATTTGACTATAGATGTGGGGATCTATTTCTGAGTTCTTGATTCAGTTCCATTGGTCAATGTGTCTGTCTTTATGCCAGTACTATGCTGTTTTTTCCACTGTGGCTAAGTATTAACCCTTAAAGTCAGGGAGTGAGAGTCCTCCAACTTCGTTCTTTTTTTAAAAGACATTTTTTGCTATTCAGAGCCTCTTACCCTTCCACATAAATTCGATAATTGGCTTTTCCATATATGCAAAAAAGGCTGTTGTGATTTTTATTGGGAATGAGTTGAATCTGTAAATCAGTTTGGGTAGAATTGACATCTTAACAATACTTAGTCTTCCAATCCGTGAACACGGAATGTCCTTCCATTTATTTAAGTCTTCTTTGGTTTCTTTTAGCAATGTTTTGTAGTTTTCTGAATAGAGGTCCTTTATGTCCTTGGTTAAGTTTTTTCTGATTTCCTCCTTAGATTGTACATCATTAGTGTATAGAAACACTATTGATTTTTGTGTATTAACCTAGTATCCTGCCATGTTGCTGAATTTGCCTGTTAATTCTAGTAGTTTTATTGTGGATTTTTCAGGATTTTCTAGATATAGGATCATATCAGCAAATAGTAAAAGTTTTACTTCTTCCTTTCCATTTTGGGTGCCTTTATTTCTTTATCTAGCCTAATTGCTCTATCTAGAACTTCTAGCATAATATTGAATAATAATGGTGACAGTGGGCATCCTTGTCTTGTTCCTGATCTCAGTGGGAAAGCTTTCAGTCTTCATATATGCATTTTACCATATTGAGAAAGATTCCTTCTATTCCTAACTTTTGGAGTGATTTTATCCATTGAGAGGATCACGTGATTTTTCTTCAATTTATCAATGTGGTTTATTGCTCTAATTGATTTTCTTGTGTTCAACCACCTTTGCATACCTGGGATAAAACCCAATTGATCATGGTGTATAATTCTTTTAATGTGTTTTTGGATTCTGTTTGCAAGTAATTTTTTGAAGAGTTTTTATCTCTATTCACTAGTGATATTGGTCTGAAATTTTCTTTTTTTGGAGTATATTTATCTGGTTTTGATATTAGGGTGATGTTGGCTTCATAGAATGAGTTTGGTAGTGTTCATTCCTGTTTAATTTTTTGGCACAGCTTGAACAAGATTGGTGGTAAAGCCCCTCCCCCACCTCCTTTCTGATTTTATTTATTTGCATCTTCTCTTTTTCTCTTTGTCAGTCTAGCTAAGGGTTTGTCGATTTTTTTTGTTTTCTCCAAGAACCAACTTTTTGTTTTGTAGATTCTTTCTGTATGTTTTTTTTGTTCTTGATTTCATTTATTTCTGCTTTGATCTTTATTATTTCTTTCCTTTGGCTTGGATTTGGATTAGTTTGCTCTTCTTTTTCTAGTTCCTCCAGGAACTAGAAAAACTCCAGTTTACTCTTCAATTTTAGTTCTTTGTTCTTTTTTAATGTAGCCATTAAGGGCCATAAATTTCCCTCTCAGCACTGCCTTTGTAGTATCCCATGGGTTTTGATATGTTCTGTTCTCATTTTCATTTGTCTCAAGATATTTGATGAATTCTCTAGCAATTTCTTCTTTTACCCACTGATTATTTAAGAGTTTGTTGTTTAATCTCCATATATTTATGACTTTTCCCTCTTTCTGTCCATTATTGATTTCCAGCTTCATTCCATTATGATCAGAGAAAGTATTTTGTATAATTTCAATATATTAACTTTATTGAGACTTGTTTTGTCACTCAAGATATGGTCTCTCTTGGAGAAGGATCCATGAGCATTTGAAAAGAATATCTATCTTGCTGTTTTGTGCTGCAGTGTTCTATAAATGTTAGGTCTAGCTCATTTGTCATATTTTTCAAGCTCTCTGTTTCTTTATTTCTCTTCTGTCCAGATGTTCTAGCAAATACTGAGAGTGGTATATTGAAATCTCCAACATCTAGTGAGGTATTGAAATCTCCAACAAATAGAGACATCTATTTCTCCCTTCAGCTTTGCCAGTGTGTGCCTCATGTATCTTGAGGGCTCTTAAGTTAGGTACATAATTATTTCTTATGCTTATATCTTCTTGGTGAATTGCCCCTTTTATTTTAATATAATGACCTTCTTCATCTCTTATAACACTTTTGTAGTTAAAATTTATTTTGTCCATTATTAGTATCGCTACTCCAGCTCTTTTTAGTCACCATTTGTGTGGAATATCTTTTTCCAACCTTTCACTTTTAGTTTGGTGGTGTCCTTATGTCTGAGGTGAGTTGTAGATGGCATATAGATGGCTCATATTTTTTTAATACATTCTATCCGTCGATATCTTTTTATTGGGGAGTTCAAATCATTAACATTTAATGTTATAACTGTAAAGGCATTACTTTCTTCATCCATTTTGTCCTTTGGCTTTCTGTTGTCATATCATACTATTGTCTGTTTTTTTACCCCTTAATTTACCCTTCCTAATATATTCATTTCTATACTTTTCTCCAAGTGTCTCATCCTTGGTTTTTTGTTTTTTTTTTTTCTTCAGGCTGCAGCACTCCCTTTAGT
>JAQZBX010042717.1:0-21916 GCA_029593785.1 Cabassous unicinctus
CCCTCCACGCCGGATTCCCCCACCAGGGGGACCGACCCTCCGTGGCCGAGCCACCCCCCAATTCTCTCCTTCAGTAGATAATTATAAACAAAGTTAAAATGTGTCTCTGCTTTTTATCTCCATCTTGCTAAAATAAAGTAGCAGAAAAGACATTAATAGTCCAGTGGAAACCCAAAATCAAGGAATATGTGCTGTGGCAATCTAAGAAGTTCCATTCCTCCAACCCTTAGGAATATGAAGTTGTCATCCCATTTCAGAAGGAGATAGCTAGAATAATCAACTCCCATTAATCCCTCAGGATTAAGGAATTGGCAAAAAGAATATAGAAGATTTGTAAATGAGAAAATAACAGATGTGTTTTGATTCAGTGAATTGTATTTTAAGCAATTGCTAACCTTCTGATATTTTACAGTGTAGCCAAAAAGAAAATATCAATAACTGTAATAGTTTACTTAATTATAGCCTTGATGCATTTTAGCCTTCTGAAGTAGCCAAAAGTAGATATCTGTAATTGTTGTAAATCACTGTACTGTAAACACAGATATCTTGTTTCTTTAATGCTGGTGCTATATTTTGTAAGTACATAACCTATCATTCAAAATCTCCTGTAAATCTAGGTTGTAAACTCATAAGCTCCCAGGAAAGTGATATTTGGTCTTTGGGGAGTCAAAAGACTCCCTTGGCCAACAGAAGGGAATGTGAAAATGAAATGGTAAATAACTCCTAAACAACTTGATTTGCTTGAGATTTCATTTAATCCAGGAAAACTATGAAGAAGTAAAGGAGGACAACTGAACTAATCTGACATACCAAGGATACTTTGCTATGACAACAAAGACCCCTGCCTCTGTGAGGAAAGTCAACAAGTCAAGGCTGATGACAAAGAGTCTGCTAACAGTCATCAGATGTCCCAGATCATGGAAAAATATCCTGCTCCTGCAGTTTACTGATTAACTGACTGTTGCCCAAGGGCATTCCACCCTGATTAACACATACACCCCCCTCATGCTTTCCCCCTCCTGAATAGCCATATAAGCTTCATTCTACAGCTTATCATTTTAAGCAGAAATTCCTGTATGGTGTTGCTCTGCATGTATGGTGCTCTTGCTCAATAATACTTCCTTCTTTCTTACTGAAGGTCAGCAATTATTTTTTATTAACATAAATTATCTTTAATATTCAGGAGGAGAAAAGATTTGGGGCATTATGTATCCAGTAAGTCACCTCACTTATTAAAACTATTAAGAAACCAGAAAATCTAATTTGTTAGGATTTAATAAAAGAAGGTACTGGTTATTCAGGTGTTAAATATCCTGTGTTGCTCTCTGAACATTTTTGATATTCTTTACAAAATATTTTAGCAATGCATATTAATCTTTAAACTCACTGAATTTTAAGTTTCCTTTTTATTATTAATAGAATCTAAAGAAATAAGAAGTAAAATGTGTGTTTTCATGGCTTGATGTCAAATCATCCCAGCCAAAACAAACAAACAAACAAAAAAATCAGGAGTTGCAGCATCTCCCTAAAGCAATGCACAGATCACACAACTTCCTGGCCAAATCAGCAATGGCACAAATGTACCCCAGATTAGATTGCTTGCAGAAGACCTAAAATTCTACCTGACTGTCCTAATTAATTTTCTAGTGGCTGATAAATTTATGTTCATATTTCCTTAACTGATAGTTACATTTATATGTTTTTAAAGGAGAAAAAATAATATAGAGATATCATTTGTATATTTACATAAAAGCTTTTACTAAATTGAAACTTTTCTTTCAATTGCTAGTAGCTTAGAATTGAGGGCATATTATATACAATTACAAATATAGAAAAATAAATGGATTATCTACATAAAATATCAATATATAGATATATATTTGTGTCTATCTTTCTGTATCTATTTATCTATCTAGATATCTATCAATAACACATAACTGTTGTGGATTTCCTTAATGGGTAATCAAACACTGATTCATCAACAAATGATTGTTAATTAACACATCTATATAAAAATGGCACAAATCTTTTTCACACAAACATATTAGCCATTAGATAATGAAACTTCCAGTAGCCAGCCAGCCCACTGTCTCTTAGGACCCTTCCCTTGAGTCCTTGAAAAAGATTTCTAATTCTCCATTGATTGTAACTACTGACTACAACAG
This sequence comes from Cabassous unicinctus, assembly GCA_029593785.1. Taxonomy (NCBI): domain Eukaryota; kingdom Metazoa; phylum Chordata; class Mammalia; order Cingulata; family Chlamyphoridae; genus Cabassous; species Cabassous unicinctus. Next base: position 2,166 of record JAQZBX010042717.1, read on the forward strand.
TTTCACTTGTAACTGTAATGTCATTTTTGCTTATTTCTATTCCTTTACTTGTTACCTTATATTAACTGAGTAGTTTACAATATTGTTGTAACCTATAACAAAATGCTTGCCCCTACCCCTGGCTTCTGTCATTTCCATAAAGCCCATTTGTTTAGCTCATTTCCATTATTTTAGTTGTCATGTTAATTGAGTGATTTACAACACTATTGTAAACTGTACCAGATGCTTGTCCCAGTTGGCTTTTGTCAGTCTTCAAGGGCTTTTTGAGCCTATGCTTATACACTCCCTATTAACCATAATTTAAAAATAATCAACTAATATCTGCCAATACAGAGGCAACAAGGTTCTCCATTCTTTTAGGTTCTCAACTCATAGTGGTGGAGCTAAAGGAGGTTTAAAGACATACCACCGTTTTAGGGATGCCAAGACAGTTTTCCACAGAGTGTCATATTCTGGGCAGGCCAGGAAGTGCATCCTTAGGGAAATGACAAAATGTCTTTTTGGCATCTTTCTTGTCCCTCTCTCTAGAGAGGTTTGGAACTGGTCTGGACCTCCTTCATAGGCTACATGCCATGTTTTTTTGCTGGGAATTACTGACTGGGAAAGTCCTTAATGGTGTGACCCTCCCCCAAGAATTAGGTCCAGTCAAAAGAATCTGGAGGTAAAGGAAGGAGAAAAAAATAAAAATTTAGAGACCAAACAAAAACAAAGAGAATAGATTAAGATTCCCAGAAAAGTATTTAAAAAAAAAAAGAAGTTTTCTCTTAAGGGTGAAACAATTGCATAAACAGAGCAATCTGAAAATTTGCACTGCATAGCCAGGGCAATAATCATATAAACAAGAGTTGAATAAAGCTGAGTAATTAAAGTTGGGCAATTTTAAAGGTGTGGAATAAGTTGATCCAAGTTTCAAAAAAGAGCCTTAACCCAAAGCCAATCAACAGCAAAACCCTAGAAAAGAGAGAGAAACTGACCTTCAGAGTAAATTCATCAAGATAATCAGATGTCTAGAAATCAACAAAACATTACAGCCATACTAAAAAGCAGGAATACATAGCCCAGTTGAAGGAACAAATTAAAAATCAGTGGTGATGCTCAATTTGGAACAAGTATTCAAAGATGTTCTAATTAATCTCCTAAATCAAATTAAGAAGTTGAAGGAAAATATGCATAGAGAAAAGGATATTAAGAAGAAATTGGGTGAGCATAAAGAACTCGAAAGTGTCAAAAGGAGCATACAAAACTTATGGGAATGAAAGGCACAAGAAAAGGGATTAAAAATACACTAGAGGCATACAAGAGCATATTTGAACAGGCAGAAGAAACAATTAGTGAACTGGAAGATAAGGCATTCAAAATCTTTACAAACAGAAGAACAGACAGAGAAAAGAATGGAAAAGTTGTGCAGGGTCTCAGGGAATTGAATGAGAGGATGATGCATGCAAACGTATGTGTCATGTTTGTCCCAGAGGGAGAGAGTAGTGAAAAGGGATGAAAGAATATTTGAGGAAATAATGACTGAAAGTTGTCAAACTCTTATTCAACACAAAAATATATGGTCCAAAATGTGCAACATACCCCAAACAGAATACATCTTAATAGACCTATTCCAAGAAATATACTAATCATCATGTTAAAGATCAACATAAGGAGAGAATCCTGAAAACAGCGAGATAAAAGCAATTCATCATATACCAGAGAACAGCAATAAAATGAAGTGCAAATTACTAATCATAAACTATGGAGGCAAGAAGGCAGTAATATATATTTAAGATACTGAAACTGAAAAATTGGCATCCAAGAATTATTTATCTGACAAAACTTCTTTCAAAATTGAGGAAGAGTTTACAATGCTCACACATTCTCAGATAGAAACTGAGAGAGTTTATCAACAAGAAACTGGCTCTACAATAAAAATTAGAGGGAGTTCTGAAAGTTGAAAGAAAAGACAGAGAGAGGCTTGGAGGAGAGAGTAGAAGAGAAGATTATCAGTAGGGGTAACTAAAAGTATAATAAAGAGAGGTAAAACTAAGATATGACATATATAAAATAAAGCATAAAATGGTTGAAGTAATGACTGCCCTTTCAATAATAACACAAAATGTTAATGGATTAAACACTCCAGTTGAAAGACACAGATTGGCACAATGAATAAAAAAAATTTGATCCAACTATATATTGTCTACTAGAGATTCAGCTTATACCCAAGGACACAAATAGGTTGAATGTGATAGGTTGGAAAAAGATATTCCATGCAAACAGTAACAAAAAAGAGCTGGGGTAGCTATACTAATATCAGGCAAAATAATCTTTAAATACAAAACCATTATAAGAGACAAGGACACAGTATATTACTAAGAGGATCAATCTACTAAAAAGAAATAACTCTCATAAATAGTTATGCACCTAATCAGGGTCCCCAAAGTTCATGGAGCAAACAGGAGCAAAACTGGAGGGAGTAATAGATGTTTCTACAATAATAACTGGAGACTTCAATACACCACTCTCATCAATAAACACATCATCTAGACTGAGGATCATTAAGGAAATAGAGAACTTGAATAATATAATAAATGAATAAGGGATAATAGACATATACAGAACATTGCACCCTAAACAGCAGTTTATAATTTTTTCTCATTTACACATGGATCATTTTCCAAGATAGATCACATGTTGGGGCACAAAAGAACTCTCAATAAATGTAAAAATATTGAAATTATACAAAGCACTTTCTCTGAACATAATGGTATGAAGCTGGAAATCAATAAGAAGAAGATAAATGGAAAATCCAGAAATATATTGAGGTTAAACAACACACTCAAACAATCAGTAGGCCAAAGAAGAAATTGCAAGAGAAATCATTAAATGTCTCAGGAAGAATGAAAACAAGAACACAACATATCAAAATTTATGGTATGCAACAAAGGAACTGCTGAGAGGGAAATTTATAGCCCAAAATACTTAAATTAAAAAATAAGAAAGAGATAAATAAAAGACCTAGCTGCAAAATGCAGGAACTAGAAAATGAACAGCAAACTTAACTTAGAACAAGCAGATGGTAAAAAATAATGAAGACTAGAGCAGAAATAAAGGAAATTGAGGATAAAAAACAATAATGAGAATAAACAAAATGAAAATTTGGCTCTTTTTGGAAATAAGTAAAATTGACATACAACTAGATTTGAAAAGAGAAAAATAGAAAACATGCATATGATAAAATCTGAAATGAGAGAGGGACATTACTACTGACCCAACAGAAATAATAAAGTATCAAAAATGATACCCTATACAATTTTATGCCAAAAAATTAGACAACTTAGATGAATTAGACAAATTCTTAGAAACACACAATGTACACTGACCTTAGATTAAATAGAAGACCTCAACAGATAAATTAAAACTAAATTGGGAAGAGGAAGTGGCCAAACCAGTAGGGCACCTGCCTACCACACCGGAGGTCCCAGGTTCAGTTCCTGGTGCCTCCTAAAGAAGATGACCATATGCCACATCTGCCGCAATGAGCTAGGTGCTCCACCCACTGCAATGAGCTAGACACCAGACCCACCACAATGAGCTAGACTCCACACCACCACAACAAGCAGATGCCTCACCCCCACAAGGAGCAGATGTTACAAGCCAGCATACACCACAGCCCATGGTGAGTTGATGTGGCTCAGGCTGTTGGGCACTCACCTCCCATGTGGGATGTCCCAGGTCCAGTTCCTGGTGTCTCCCGGAGAAGTTGAGCAAACAATAAGCAAACAGATGAGAGAACTATCTGGGGAATGGCAGATAAATAAAATAAATGAAGTAAATAAATATATCTTTTAAAAAAACTAAATAAATTGAATCAGATCATGAAAAACTTCCCCAAAACAACAACAAACCCAGGAACAAATGGGGTTTCACAGAGCAATTCTACTAATCATTCCAAGAAGAATTAATACCAATCCTTCTCAAACTCAAAATATTGAAAAGGAGGGAACAATACCTAACTTATGCTATGAAGTCAACATCGCTCAAATACCAAAGCCAGATAAAGATTCTACAAGAAAATAAAATTACAGAAAAATTTACTTAATCAATATAGATGAAAAATCCCAACAAAATACTTTCACATCTAACACAAACTATAATCCGCACTTAGTGGCAATGCTCCAAAAGGTGCTTGTCAATTGTAACAAATGTACCACACTAATGAAGGATGTTGTTAATGTGGGAAAGTGTGGGAGTGGGGCATATGGGAACACATTATATTTTTAATGTAACATTTATCTAATCTAAGTCTCTTTAAATTTTTTTAAAATATACAAAAAAAGAGAAAACAATTAATCAGGTGGATTGGGGGATAATATACCATTTGTTAGATTTGGGCTATAATTAGGAGTAATGTTTTGATGATGCTATTTCATAGTTTGCAACAAATGTTTCACAGTTGTTGTTAGTAGGGTGATGTATGTGAGTCCTGTATGGTGATATGCATGTTTGTTTTGTAAGTTCACAATTTTTACTGTATACTTATTGTTTATGTATGTTCATGTATGAATGATATCCTTCAATAAAATTTAAAAAAATAATTTTACTCCATGATCAATTGGGTTTCATCCCAGGTATGCAAGGGTGTTTCAACAACAGAAAATCAATTAATGAAATACACCACATTAATAAATCACATGGGTAAAAACACATGACAATCCTGATTGATGAAGAAAATACATTTGACAAAATCCAAGCATCCTTTCTTGATAAGAGCACTTTGAAAGATAGTAATAAAAAGCAATTTCCTCATCATGATTAAGGGCATATATTAAAAACATCATACTTAATGGTGAAAGACTAAAAGATTTCCCTCTACGATCTGGAAAAAAACAAGGATGCTCACTGCCACCACTGTTATTCAGCATTCTGCTAGAAGTTCTCTTTAGAGCAGTTAAGCAAGAGAAACAAATAAAAGGCAACCAAATTGTAAAGGAAGAAGTAAAACTTTCATTATTTGTAAATGTCATGATTCTATATATAGGAAGATCCAAAAAATATACAACAAAGCTACTAGAGCTAATAAATGAATTCAGCAAATTGGCAGTGTATAAGATCAACATGCAAAAATCAGGGGAGTGGTTGTGGCTCAAGTAATTGAGCAGGTGCTTCCCATATGGGAGGTCCCGGGTTCTGTCCCCACTGCTTCCTAAAAACAAAGACAAACAACAAGCAAGCAAGCAAGCAAACAAACAAACAAAACCAACTCAGCCAATGTGGCTCAGTGATTTAGCACTGGCTTCCCACATATGAGGTCCAGGATTCAATCCCCAGGCCCAGTACTTCAAAAAATAAAAAATAAAATAAAAAATCAGTAGTGCTTCTATAAACTAGTAATGAGCATTCTGAGGGGGGAAATCAAGAAATAAATCTATTTAAAATAGCAAGTATAAGAATCAAATATTAGGAATAAATGTAACCAAAGATGTAAAAGACCTGTACACAGAAATCTAAAAAACATTGCTAAAAGAAATCAAAGAACATCTAAATAAATAGAAAGTCATTCCTAGCTCATGGATTGGGAGACTCAATAATGGTCAGATATCATTTTGACTGAAATTGATTTACAGATTCATTGTAATCTCATTAGAAATTCCAAGAGCCTACTTTGAAGAAATGGAAAGACCAATTATTAAATGTATTTGGAAGAGTAAGGGGTACCAAATAGTCAAACACATCTTGAAAAAGTAAAACAAAGTTGGAGGACTTGCATATCCTCATTTTAAAGTATATTACAAAGCTGCAGTAGTCAACACAGTATGATGCTGGCAAAAAGATAAATATATTGACGAAGGGAATAGAGTTGAGAATTCAGAAATAGACCCTCACAACTCTGGATAAATGAATTTTTACAACCCCAGTACATTTATTTCCAAGGTTCTTGAAAAAAGAACACAATTCAGAATTAAATTATACCATTGTTCTTTAAGGCAAAATTACATAGTAATTAAAGCTTCTGCCTTACACTTTTCACAGAAGAGAAACTTCAGCAAGGAAGATTCTGCAACCTGTCAGCTTTACAATTATTTATTCCTCCTATCCATTACTTGTTCTATCACCCTTCTTATCTTCTCCAACTCCTTTAACTGAAATTTGAGTTCACAATTTGAAGATGTATGTGTGTGTACCGAAAAGGCTTATTTCATCTACTTGATGAAAGAGCTGAGACAAAGAAAAAAAGTCATGCCACATCATAGAGAATCCAAGCCAAAGAGGCTTCATAGCTCAGGTTAACTTCCTTCTCAAAAGCCTTACATTCTAAAATGTCACTTTGTGTTCCTGAAATTTGAAATCAAGCAGTTTTATGGTCTTGTACTTATTCTTTTACTGAACTGCATGTAGCCTAGGTTCAGGTTTGGAAGGGGTGGAGCAGTGGAAATGAAAAAGTGAAAATGTGTGAGTGCTTGCCCCAGATAGAATACTAGAGGTACAAGGTCTCAGGATGTGCAGTTCATTGTGGCCTCAGTTGCCTGGACAAGGGAGAGGGAGAACATTCATAAGTCTGTGCCAGGGATCTAGCTCTTCAGCCATGTAGCTGCTCCCATCACCATCACTAGGTATTAGGAACTTTCAGCATCCAAAATTGATTCCTGTCCCCCAGGAACTCCACCATAAGCCTCACAAGCCCCTTCTAGGGTACTTGGTTCATGCTCTAGTCTGATCACTTGCCATTTTCATAGTTCCCCTACCTTTCTTGTCATCTGGGTGGGCAGTCTCTGGGGTGGTTTTCCTTCAGAGACTTAATCCCTAATCAGCTACTGAGGAGCTCCAGAAGCCACAATCCTCAGGTGTAATGTGAAGCCCTTGTAAACACTATACAAAACCATGTGAAAAACAAACCTGCTGCTCTCAGCTTCAAAGTCCTGCCAATATAAGAACTTTGGCTCCTCTCCCCAGGTGTATTGTGCCCTCAGGGCCAAGAAGTGCCTTGCTACACAAAACATAATGGCTGTTAAACCACATATGGCCTGTTTTAAGAAAAGAAGGCAGACGAGGAAGTTGAGGATACTGTCACAATCCCCGCTGAATCATGAGAGGGGGTATATGATGTTCTCATGAGAGGGACTGGGGCCCTCTGCAGCCACACTAGGCAGATACCTTCACTATTGTCCAAGCCTGTTGCTCCTGTTTTGCTTTCTCTCTCTGCTCTTGTTTCCTCTGAATCAACTGCAACCATTCCAGGTTCCACTGCTGCAGTTTCTGCTCATAGTTGGTAATGTCCTCTGCCTCACAGGTGGGGCACTCTTCCTTGGCAAGCTGAGTGTCCAAGCCAAAACACTTGAATAAACAGTTTTCCAAAGAGAAAATACAGATCGGTAAAAAGGACATAAAAAGATGGTCAACTTAACTATTAGATAAATGCAAATAAAAACCACAATGAGATATCACTTCACACCTACTATACTGGCCAGTATTAAATACAGAAGACTACAAGTGTTGGAAGGGATGTGGAGAGATATTAGCTCTCATTCCCTGCTGGTTGGAATGTAGAATGGTGTAACCACTGTGGAAGGCAGTTTGCGGGTTCCTCACTAAGTTAAGGATAGATTTGCCATATCATCTGGCAATCTTGCTACTAGGTATATACCTAGAAGAAAAGAAAGTATGGACGTGAACAGACATTTACACACTGATTTTCAAAGCAGCATTACTCAGAGTTTCCAAAAGATGGAAGCAATGTAAGTGTCCATCAGCTGATGAATGGATAAACAAAATGTGGTATATAGATACGATGGAATATTATTAAGCTGTAAAAAGAAATGAAGTCTTGATCCACGCAACCACATGGAAGAACCTTGAGAGCATTAGGTGAAATAGACTAGACACAAAAGGACAGATATTGCATGATCTCACTAATATGAACTAATTATAATAATCTAACTCAAAGAGTTAGAATCGAGAATAATGGTTATGAAGAGAGAGAATGAAGCAAGAGAATGGGGAACTTATGCTTAATTTGTACAGAATTTCCAATTAGGTTGATTGTAAATGTTTGGAAATGGTTAGAGTTGATGGTAGCAAATTATTATGGGTGTAATTAACAGTGCTGGAGTACATGTGAATGTAGTTGAAAAGGGCAGTTTAGGGTAGTGTATGTCACCAGAAGGAAAGTTAGAGGATAATACATGAGAGAGTTTAACACAGTGTACCCTGTTGTGGATGATGACTGTGGTTAATATTAGACTATTCTTTCAAGAATTATAAGAAATATATGTTATTATTGCAAGGTATTAATAATAGGATGGTATATGGGGAAATACACCTAATGTAGACCATGGACTATAGTTTAACAGGAATATTTTATTATACTTCCACCAATTGTTCACAGGTACCACACCAATGCTAAGTATCAACAAAAGAGGGTATAAAGTAAAAGTGGTTTTCCTTTTGGAATAATGAAAATTTTCTAAATTGATTGTGGTGATAAAAGCACAACTCTTTGATTATACTGAGGGTCATTGTGCACTTCAATGGATTGTATGGTATATGACTTTAAGAAGTTTTTAAAAGAAAGTCAGTAGAGAGACACTAATATAGAATATATCAAAGAGAAAATTCTCTTCACTAGATGCTCAAGAGATTGGACCCATTGAGTCTGGAGTTGATTTGCTTTCAGATAAATGTTTGGGGAGGCTAGTCTCAGGTAAATTCAGACCCTTCTCCAGCTAAAATGTGGTAATATATGCTGAAGACAATCCAGAATGCTGTTTGGATAGTAATAAATAAACATCCATGGAAAACAGTAAGCATGAGAGATATATAGATTTTAATTAAGATAGTAAGGAAAAGTTAACAGTGAAAAGGAAAAAAATACAAATGATTTGAAATATCATGTTTCAAAAAATAACTTTTGTTAAAGTCCAAATCCCAGATGTTTAAGGAATCTTAGGAAATAGTACGATAATACCATTCATTACTTTACTTCATCACTAGGAAATTTCCATGCATAGTCATCTTGCCACCACAAAATATATAGCACATATCCAATGTATTACACACTCATAGCAGCTTATTTTCATACTAAACCCAGCCTATCAGAAAATTACTGGCTTAATAAAGACAAGTATTATGCTTCATAATGTCATAACTATCAAAATTATTGGTGTGCTGCCTCAGTATCCATCTTACTTTGACTAAGCCACTTGCCTCAACAATCCTTTGGCCTAGGTAATTTGCAGCTTTCCAGCCCTGGGGCATAAACCTCCCCACATGTGAACTCTGCATCTGTGGTCACCACTCACGCCACCCACATACTTCACCCCAAACCCATGGTAGTTCCCACATGATAAGCTAATCATCCCCACTGGCTTCAGGCTCCCAGTTCCTTCACCTTTTCACATGTGCTTGCTTCAAGCTAACCAATCACTAACATCTACCACTGAACCTCATTAAAGGAACAAACCCATGGTTCTCTCTTGCTCTTCCTGGTGCTTCCCACTTGCTGGTTGAACCCCTGAACTGATCACACTTTCCATTAATCCCTCGTGGCACTCATGTCTTTCTCTGCGATCTAGGAGTAACAGTCTTTCCTCATATATTGTGGTCTCTCTTTTCCTTTGTGTTGCACCTGACCTCCACCCATCCAGACCAAAACTTAAAATGCAGCTTAACTAATTCAAAATTAGTGGTGCAGTGAGCAGTGTGTTTTGGTCGTGACCATGGGAAATGAAACATAATTTTATATGGTAAGTGATTTCTAAATATTTTCTCCCTTTCTATAGATTGTCTTTTTCCTTTCTTTATAAATTCCTTCAAAGCACAAAAGTTTTAAATTTTGGTGGATTCCCATTCCTCACTTTTTTTCTTTCCTTGTTTATGCTTTTGGTGTGAAGCTTAGAAAATCATTGCCAAATGCAAGGTCCTGAAAACATTTATCTAAGTTTGCTCCTAAGAGTTCAATAGCTTTGGATCTTATTTTTAGGTCTTAATTTTCATTTAAGTATTGTACATTAGTGTGAGGTAAGAGAAACCTATCATTCATTTGCATATAGATATTTATTTTTCTCAACATAATTTATAGAAAAGAACATTCTTTCCCCATTGAGTGACTTTGGCAGCTTTGTCAAAAATCATTTGGCCAGGGTGAGGGTTTATTTCTGAAGTATCAATTCCATTCCACTCCAATAAGTTACATTTGTTGTTATGTCTGTCTTTGTTTCAGTATGATGCTGGGTTGATTATAAGCTTTGATTTCATTACAAGTGTATAGAAGAAACACTGATTTTTATGTGTAGGTTTTGTTACTTTTCCAACTTTGCTGAATTCATTTATTAGTGCTATGGGCTTTGTTGCAGAACTTCCAGAATGTTCTAGATATAGGATCATGTCTTTTGTAACTAGAGAAAGTTTTATGCCTTCTTTTCAAATTTGTAACTTTTTTTATTTTTTGCCTAATGTTTCTGAGTAGGACTTCCAGTAGAATGTTGAATAGCTGTGGTGACATTGGGTATCCTTGTCTTATTCCCAATCTAGGGGGAATGTTTTGAGACTTTTATGATTGAGTATCCTATTAACTATATGTTTTTTCATATGTACCCTTTACCATGCTGTGGCAGTTTCCTTCAATACTTATATTTTTAAGTGTTTTAATATTAAGAAGTGTGCTGGATTTTTTCATCCATTTTTCCTGTGTTCTATTAATGTGGTACAATACATTATATGATTTTCTTAAGTTGTAACAACTTTACATACTTGGAATAAATTCACTTGATTATGGTGTATAATTCTTTCAATGTGCTATTGGATTCATTTTGCTAATATTTTGTTGAGTTTTCCTGTGTCTATACTCATAAAGGATATTGGTCTGTAATTTTCTTTCTTATGACATTGTTGTCTGATTTTGGCATTATACTGATGCTAGATTCATAGAATGAGTTAGGGTGTTTTCCATCCTTGTGAATATTTTGGAAGAATGTGAGTATAATTGTTGTTAATTCTTTTTGGATAGTTTAGAAAAATTCATCAGTGAAACCATCAGTTTGTAGGGTTTTTGTGGTTGTTGCGAGGATTTATTTACTGATTCAATCTTTTTATTTGTTATTGATGTTTTGAGACCTTCTGTATATTTTTGTCAGTTTTTGTGTTCGTAGGAATTTTTTTTTGTACATGACTGTTCATAATGGCTTAATTTGCAATACCCAAAAACTGGAAATAACCAAAATGACCCTCAAAAGAAAAATGGCTATACATCATGTAGCACATCCATACATGATATAATACTCAGTAACTAAAAGAAACAAAATATTAACACATGTAATAAATTGGATGGCCCACAACAGCCATGCTGAGTGAAAAAGCCAATTTCAAAAGCTGTATACTGTATGGTTTCATTTATGTAACATTCTCAAAATGAAAAATTATAATAGAGATGGAGAATAGATCACTGGTTGCCAGGCATTAGGGATGGTGGCTGGCAGAGTTGGGGGCTAAGTTTAACTACAAAGAGTAGCACAAGGGAGATCTTTGTGGGGAAGGAGTAGTTCTGTATCTTGATTGTGGTAGTGGTTACAAGAATCTACACATGTGATAAAATGGCACAGAACTATACACACATATTGTACCAATGTCAAATTCTTGGTTTTATGATTGTACTATAATTATGTAGGATGTAACCATTAGACAAAACTAGGTGTATGTTATGTGGGACCTCTCTGTATTGCCTCTGGAACTTCATGTGAATCTTTAAATACTACATAATAGAAGATCAAAGTAACTGGATATAATATGCAATAAAGTGCTAATAAAGTGACTTGAAGAAAATAAGTCTATTTGCTCCATAATCTTTGTCCTTTGGTTTCTGGATGGAGAAAAGATTTACTTTTAAAACCAGGTATTGCCAAAACCTTGCTGATGTTTACAATCTTCCAGTAAAGAAATTGTTATTACTATCAACACAACATAAAAGTAGATTGGATTCCTTATGCAATATCACTAAAAAGTTAAAAATTAGTATTTAACATCCACCTAGACTTGACTGGTTACCGTCTTTCTTCAGAGATTAAATTAATTCCATAGCTAGTTGTGGCTAAATTTAATCATGTTTAAATGTAATTCTAGGAAGTATATCTTTTCAAGCTACTTAATATTGCTAGCTTTCATTTTTGATATAGAAAACATTTGCCATAGCAACAAAATGTAAGCAAAAGTGAAATAGAGGCTACATAAAATGAAGAAAACATAATTCCTCAAAAAAGGTTATTTAGTCCTATGTGTTTACTAAAGATATTTCAATACCAATAAAAATTATAAAATACACACATCTCTCAACTAATAATTCACAAAATTTACATATATGTAAAAGTGCTTTCACACCTATTACCACCTAAATATTGTATTATACAGTTTTCTCAAATGTGTTCGTTGACTTCTAACCTCTGCTCTTCTTTAGAATTACCCTAAATTTAAAACTCTCTCCTTTCTACCTCCTTCTTCAAGCTCTTAAGCCTCGCTGTACCTTTGTTGCAGCTAGGACATGCTCCTTTTTAATGATTCCACATTTATTCTCAAAAGCATTATCCCTGGACTCTTCTGCTAATCGATGAACAAACAGTAAACAATTCAGATGTTCCAGTAAGTCACCTCTCCTCTCCAGAGGAAGCTGAGGCTTTTGTCGCTTGAAGACTCCCTTTAGGAAGCCAGCCAGGGCACTTTCCGTTTTATCTGTGTCCTCTGAGGGATTGTAGTGGACAGCGCCATCCTCTCCCTCAGGCACTAGCTACTGCGTCTTCCAAGATCCCCTCTTGTCTGCCTCCTCCGGGGCACCATGAACTTACCCGGCTCCTTCGAAGCTTCTTCAGGCTCAAAAACTGCCGCCAACAGAGAGCACCAGAATCTCAGTAGTGACCGGAATTTTTTCATTTCACCTAGATTATCTAGATTGTTGGCATACAGTTATATATAGTATTCACTCATAAACATGTTTATTTCTGTGAGATTGGTAGTAATGTCTCCATTTAATTTCTGATTTTAGTTATTTTTGTCCTTTCTCTTTTTATCTTTGTCAGTCTAGCAAAGGGTTTGTTACTTTTATTGATTTTTATGAATAACCAAACTTTGGTTTGTTTATTCAATGTTTTATTTTCTTTCTTTTTTCCTATTCTCTCTTTCATTTTTCTCTTATATTATCTTTTTTATTGTCTTTCTTCTGCTCACTTTGGATTTATTTTGATTTTTCATTTTTTAACTCTACCAAGAATTATGTTAGGTCCCTGGTTTGATATCTTTCTTCTTTTTTTAATCTAAGCATTTAGAGGTGTAAATTTCTATCTCAGCATTGCTTTTGCTGCAATCTGTAAGTTTTAGTATGTCCTACTTCATTTTCATGCACCTGAAGATATTTTCTAATTTCTTCTTGTGATTTCTTCTTTGAGCCATTGCTTGGTTAAAGGTTAATATGTAAGTGTTCATCTTGTTATAGTGTGTTATATCAGTGGGTGGAGACCCACACAATAAACAAATAAATATTAAACTACCATCCGGGTGAGTCTGATATATTCTCAAATAGAGGAGCAAGAGGCTCTTGAGAAGATAGGCAGTGCCTAATAAAAGAAAATACACCAATATGTCAAGCCCTCAATATTATTGCATGTAACTATGAGTTTTATTCTTCAAAAAGTGAAACTTAGTGATTACTTAGGTTCTGAGGGGAAAGGGAGGGAAGAATATAATAGATGGAACAGAGGGCATTTTTAGAGCATTAGAATTGTTCTGCATGATCTTGCAATAACAGACACAGACCATTTTAAATTTGTCAAAATTTACAAAAGTACATGGTCCAAAATGTAAATCATAATGTAAACTATTGACCATGGTTAGTAGCAATGCTTCAATATTTGTACATCAATTGTAACAAATGTACCATCTGGAAGTAAAATATTATCAATAGGGGAGAGGGGGAAAGGAAGGCCTTGGGTGTATATATGGGAATGGCCTATATTCTTTACATGACTTCTCTGTAACCTAAAACTTCTTTGAAGATAAAATGAAAAAAAAATAAGACACTGGGGGAATAAACAGGAGAAAATGTCACTGTACATACAAGACAACAGATCTTACAGTGATGAAAGATATAATATCTAAATTTTTAAATTTAAATTTAAATTTTTTTTCTTGAATTTTATTTGTTATTTTAAAAACTGTCATTATTATTTCATATTCTAATTAGTTTTATTTGGTTATTTTGTTAGCTTCATTTTTGAGAGGTTTTGGATCACAGAAGGGTTACAACTGAGATAGGGCAGGCTTATTGTTGTGGGGTGTCAGTGATGGGTGATCCATGGGAAGAAGTTCATGTGGGGCATATTTCTAAAGCATATGAATGTGTTCAAGTGTTCATGAGGCATTGTCACAGTGGGAGAAGATACACACAGTAAATGAAAGAATATTGAATTCCCATCCTGGGGTGCTCTGCCACATTCTCTAATGGGACAGCAAGAATCCCCTGAGTACAGCAGTGGTGCCTAGTGAAGGAAGATGGAGAATTATGATGGGCCCTTGATATTGATGATTGTACTTATGAACCTTTTCTTTTGAATTTGATACTTAGCTTAGTATATGTTGCCTAAGAGATACCTCCTGAAGGCTTACTTGTTGCTCAAATGTGGACTGTCTGTAAGCCAAACTCGGGGTATAAATGCACTAACTCACCCTGGTTTGGGACATGACTCCTGGGGTTGAGATTCCCTGGCACCAAGGTATTATTACCAAGTGCCAACTATCAATGCTCCTGGCAAAAGACCTTGACCAAAAGGGGGAATGATTAAAAAGTAATGACTTTTTTGGTGAAGAGATTTTAAAGTGAGTCAGGAGGTCATTCCAGAGGTTAGGCTTATGCACATCTCAGCAGGATATTATTGACTGCCACAGTAAATATCACCTCAAATAGCAGGGGTCCTGAGGGCTCTAGAAACATCCAGACCCTATAGGCATGGCAAACAGTTTGGCACTCTGCCAGTGGTCCCTACTTTGGAATTTATGCTTCTCAATGTCATAGAGTTGGACTCATTTGTGGTTTCCCTACACATGGCACATCTGCCCCTTCTATTTGAACCTATAGTGAGTACAGTACTTGATAGGTATATGTTCAAGAGACTTAAATCTTTGGTCTGTCCATGTGCCAGTTGGGCCCTGAATCTCAGCAGAGTTGCAAAATCTACTCTCCAGTTCATTGGACTCACCCAGGACAACTAACAAGGACATGATAATGGACAGGGCCCATCCCAAGGAACAGCAAGTGTCTGCAACTGCAAACAAGATAGTTCCATCAATCTGCCCTATGGGAGCTAAGCCCCACTGTCAATTAGTGGCAGTGTGGGCATCACCATCCCCAGATCCTCAGAATTGGAGAGTGTACAATGGATTAGAGTAGACTTACTATTATTCTACTATGAACTTATTGTTATTTTAACAATGGAAAAACTTTTATCATTGATGTGGAGGTAGAAGCCTTCAGAGGTTCTGAGGGGAGGGAGAGAGAAAATAGGCATAATATAGAGGCATTTTCCAGACATTTGAATTGTTCTACATCATGTTGCAATGACAGGTACAAGCAATTATATATTTTGTCATAACCTACAAAATTGTTTGGGCCAGAGTGTAAACTATAATGTAAACTATAATCCACAGTTAGTGGCAATGCTTCAATATGTGTTCATCAAGTGTAACAAATGTGCCACACTAATGAAGGATGTTGTTAATGTGGGAATGTGTAGGTAGTGGGGCTTATGAGATTCCCTTATATTTTTTATGTAATATTTACATAATCTAAAATATATTTCAAAAAAATTTCTTTTATTATAAATAAAAGAAATATAAAAAATAAGTCAAAACACCTAAAAAACAAATAAACAAACCAAAAAAGAGTGTCTTGTTTAATATCTACATATTTGTGACTTTTCAAGTTCTTCCTGTTTTTGATTGCTAGGTTCATTCCATTGTGGTCAGTTAAGATTCATTGCATAATTTCAATATATTTATATTTATTGATACTTGTTTTGTGACATAGTATATGGTATATCCTGAGGATTGACGTATGGGTACAAGAGGGGAATGTGTATTCTGCTCTTGTCATGTGAAGTTTTCTGTATATTTAAGTTATGGATTGTTCTTTATGGTGTCATTCAAGTTTACTATTTCCTCAGTAGCTTCTGTCTAGAAGTTCTATCTATTATTGAAAATGGTGTCTTGAAATGCTCTACTATTAATGTAGAGCCATCTGTTTCTCCTTTCAAGTTTGTGAATATTTTTCATATTTTTTAGGCTCTGCTCTTGGGTGCATATATGTTAAGAATTACTTTTTTTTTCTTGTTGTCATTCAATTGTCTGTTTTTTCATTATGCCCTGTCCTTTATTGTCCCTCGTAACAATATTTGATTTGAAGTATATTTTGTCTGATGTAGGTTTAGCTACTCCATCCCTCTTTTGGTTAGTATATTCTTCAATTTTTTTCATCCATTCTCCTTTAACCCACTTCCCTCTTTGAATTTAATGTGGTTCTCTTGTAAAGAGCATGTTTGAGTCCTGCTTTTTATCCACTTTGTTAATCTCTGTCTTTGCCTGGAGAACTTAATTTATTTACACTTAAAGTAACTGTTCATAATGCCAGATTTTCTTCTGCCATTTTGCTATTTGAAGTTTGTAAGCATTATACACATTTTGTCCCTTAATTCTTTCATTAATGTCTACTTTCATATTTATTTGAATTTTTGTAGTATACACTTCTGAGCCCTTTTCATATACTTCTGTATATATTTTTTCAGATATTTTCTCTGAGTTCACCACTGGGCTTAAATTTATCATCTTGAATCTATAACAATCACATTTGTTGAGATATCAATTTAACTTCAGTAACATACACAAACACCACTGTTATATGCCTCCATCTCCTTATCTTTTTTTTTACTTGTTAAAAATTATATATGTATTCATTGTACATCCAAACTCATACATTTTTCTATACATTTTAATGCATTTTTATTTCAGAATTTGTAAGATGTACAAAGTGAAATTATTTCTAAAAAGTACAGAGAAATAATTGTATTTTCATTTTAATTAGCTTATGGTTACTTTTTTCACTTATTAGTTGGTAACACAAATACCATACAATGAGTTGGCTTAAGAACACGAGTCTATTGGCTCATGGTTTCAGGGGATAGAAAGCTTGCTTCCTTCCTGGCCTGTCTCTTCTCTCTTCTCAGCAAACTTTGCTGTTCCTTGTCTTTTTCTCCTTTGTCTTCTAGGCTCTGTTGACTTCCGCTGCTTTCTGACCCCTGTGGCTTTCTTTTCTATCTGACTTTCACTCTGCTTTAAAAGACTCCAGTAATCTGAATTGAAGCCCAACCTGATTCAGAAGGGCCAAACTTTAACTCAAGTAATATCATGAATAGATCTTATTTACAATGGGCCAGTCACACCAGAATACAAGGCTAGGAATATAGCCAGACTGTGGTACCCCCATTCAATCCCCACAGTTACCTTTACTGAAGATTTTATTTCTTTATGTTTCTTCAAACCACTGTGTAGTGTCTTCATTTCAGTCCAAATATTGCCTTTGTCATGGCTGGTAGGACAAGTCTAGTGGTGATAAAATCTCAGCTTTTGTTTACCTGGGAATGTCTTACTCTCTCCCTCACTTATGAAAGACAATCTCATGGGAAAGAATTTTTTGCTGGCAATTACTCTTTCAGCTCTTTGAATATTTTTTGAAACTGTCTTCTTGTCTCTATGAATTCCAATGAAATTTCAAACCATAATCTTATTGGGACACTCTTGTACAGACAGGTATGTTTTTGCTTGCAACTTTCAGAATTCCCTACTTGTCCTTGGTATTCAAGTTTGATTATAATTTGTCTGACCATGATTTTTACAGGTTTATCATGTTTGGGGTACATTAGGCTTCTTGAATATGTATATTAATTCATTTAATTAAATTTGGGGAGTTTGTTTTGCAATATTTGTTTGGATATTCCATCATCCCCTTTCTCTTAGTCTTCTCCATCTGTGTCTCCTATAATGTATATATTGGTATCTATGATTGTGTCCCACAGATCTCTTAGGTGCTGTAAAATTATTTTTTATTCTTTTGCCTTTGTGTTCCTCAGTCTAAATCATTTGAAATGTCTTATTTTGAGTTCTTGAGTTCTATATTATGACAGTTCTAATCTTTTCTTGAAAACATGCAGGAAATTTTTTACTTTAGTTATTGTGGTATTTACCTACAGGATTTCTGATTGCTTCCTTTTAAAAAAAAATTTCTGTCTTTATTGAGAGTCTCATATTTTCATTAATTTTTTTCACCAATATTCTTTAGTACTGTCTCTGTGTTTTTCTTTATCTCCTTGTGCTATCAAAGAGAATTTTTAAGTCTCTCTATGGTATATGCAAAATATCTTTTTCTTTGTTTTTGTTTCTGAGATTTTATCTTGCTTTTTTAGATAGGGCTTTAATTCCTGTTTCTTTATTTGTCTTGTGATCCATTGTTGCATACTGCACATTTTGAATTTTTCATGTATTAACTCTGGGGTTTAGTCCATGAGAAGATTGCTCTTGAATTTGATTTCCAACTAGAGATATGACAGATGTTTCCCTGAGTATAAGAAACTAACAAAAATAAAAGAAACAGTGCAAATATCATGTTTGACAGTCTTGGCAAGTTGGCTTTGTGTTGGCTGATTCTCTCCTTTAAAGTAAATAGCCTTCCTACCAAGGACATGAGACTGAGACAAAAATGTGGCATCCTTTCTGACTTTTCTGCATCTGTGTCTGGTCGTTGGCATGCACTCATAGCCTTAAAAACCTCCCAATATGCAAGGATATGAATTCCTCCTCTTTTGTCAAAGGAATAGATAGTCCCATATACTGGATGTCTTATTGCATATCTTAAATCCCACAACACTTTGTTCCATGCTACTTTGTCTTACTTTTTTCTTATACTGTTTTACCTGTGAACAAGTTACTTCTGCTTGCAGGACATTTCCAGGAAACCTAAGCCAGAGAAAAATGTCCTGGTACATTCCTTCAAACCACCACCCATTGAAAGGCACTGACATATAGGTAACCCAGTATATGCTTAGGTGTTATTCTGCTCCCTCCAGAACTGGGCCAGGGATCCAAAATGAGAGATACATCAGTGCCATACTGCATTAGGGAGGGTGTTGGAGTGGGGACAGTAAGGGTAATATGAGCTTCTCATGAGCATTCACCCAGTTACTAAAACACTAACAGCTTTTCCAAGTTTCATTTAGATGGTTTTGCAAGACTTTCTCCTTGCTAAAATATTGTGAAGTGAGCTGAAAAATAAAGCATCATATGCTGCCATCTTTTTTCAACCAGCAGGACTGTTTGATGAAGGTTTTAATGAGTTTTTGTAACTGAATATAAGTGTGTAGAAATGAAAGAAAAATTATTTTCTCTCAGTTTTAAAAACTAAGTATTTTATGTGATTTACAGCTTTCTAAGGAAAATGCACTTAAACAGTGTTTTGTAAGGAAGATAAAGGCATATAAGTGGATAGAACATGCATTTCACATAGTTTTTGAAACAAAGTAGCATGTGATTGGCAGTTTCTATGAGAAAGTTTTATTTAAATAGTGATTTGTAAGTAAGCCTAAGTGCATAGAGGAGAATGAAACATGAATTTCATTCAATTTTCCATATTAAATAATATATGTGATATACAGGTGTGTAAGAGAATTTTTCTTTTAAGTGATGTGTTG
>JAQZBX010042718.1:0-21923 GCA_029593785.1 Cabassous unicinctus
ATAGATAGTGATTCCTCTTATGGATCTGGGCAAAGAAAATGGAAAACCTTCTGGAAAGGATTCACCATTCTAGATGCCATTAAGAATAATTTGTGATTCATGGGAGGAGGTCAAAATATCAACATGAACAGGAATTTGGAAGAAGTTGATTCCAACCCTCCTGTATGACTTTGAATGGTTCAAGACTTCAGTGAGGAAGTAACTGCAGATAAGGTGGAAATTGCAAGAGAACTAGAATTAGAAGTGCACCTTGAAGATGTGACTGAATTGGTACAAACTCATGATAAAACTTGGATGGATGAGGAGTTGCTTCTTGTGGATGAGCAAAGAAAGTGATTTTTTGAGATGGAATCTACTTCTGGTAAAGATGCTGTGAACATTCTTGAAGTGACAACAAAGGATTTAGAATAATACATCAACTTACTTCATAAAGCAACAGAAATGTTTGAGAGAGTTGACTCCAATTTTGAAAGATGTCTTACTATGGGTCAAATGCTATCAAACAGCACTGAATGCTACAAATAAATCTTTTGTGAAGAAAGAGTTGAATAATGCAGCAAACTTTGTCTTTAAAACAAAAAAATTTTTGAGGTTGTACCAGGGATTGAAACTGGGACCTTGTACATGGGAAGCAGGTGCTCAACCATTGAGCTACATCTGCTCCCTGTTGTCTTATTTTAAGAAATTGCCACAGCCTGATCAGTCAGCAGCCATCAACATTGAGGCAAGACCCTCCACCAGCAGAAAGATTATGACTTGCTGAAGGCTCAGATGATGGTTAGCATGTTTTAGCAATAAAGTATTTAAATTTAAGGTATGTACATTTAAAAAACATAATGCTATTGGAAACTTAATAGACTCTGTATAGCGTAAACAAAACTTTTGTATGCACTGGGAAACCAAAAAATTAGTGTGACTTGCTTTATTGCAATATATGCTTTATTGGGGTGGTCAGGAGCCAAATCTGCAATATCTCTGAGATATGCCTATATCCATTCTGCCTGAGTTCAAATCCCAGTGCCACTTAATACCAGCTGTGTGACCCTGGGTAAATTACTTACCATCACTGGGTCTTGGTTCCACCTGTGAAAATGGGGGTACTGCATGAAAGGAGTTTAGCATGAGGCTTGAACATAAGAATCACTTTATAAGGATTATTACTATTGCTTACTTCAGGCCTCTGGGGATACCAGTTAGAAGATGATTACTTCAGGGCCCTGTCCTGGTTTGAGTCTTTTGTGGAGCCCAGAACATAGTGTTCGTAAGTTAACCTGTTCCTGTGCATGGAACCTATTGTATGTGGGGCCTTTTGGTTAGATTCAGTTAAGGGACTTTCTGATTAGACCACTTTTGATTAGATGACTTCAGTTAAGGGCCTTTAATTAGATTATGGGACCCAGGGTGGGTCTTAGTCCTTTGACTGGAGTCTTAAATGGAGACACCCAGAAAAAGACAGCTGCCGGTTCACCCTGCCATGTGAGAGAAGATTCCAGGATCTCCTACAGCTGCAGAAAGAGAAACCGCGGGAGGGTGAGAGAGAGGCCAGAGGCTGGAACCACGGAGCAGCTCAAAGCTGAAGAGACAAGCCATTATGCCTGATTGTCCTCAGCTAAGCTCAGGGACAAAGGAGGCCTGGAGGAGAAGGAGAGAGACCAGCTGTTTTGCCTTGCCACGTGGCAGGAATCCAGGATCTGCCAGCAGCTGACTTTTGGTGAGCCAGCATCTCCTGATGCCTTGATTTGGATATTTTCACAGCTTCAGAGCTGTAAGGTTTTACCCCTTAAAGAAACTAACCCATTTCTGGTATTTTTGCATTGGCAGCCTTTAGTAAACTAAAACAGACTCTAAAAAGCAACTTTGGTTTCTAAAAGATTTAGTCACAGAAGTATAGAACTTTAGCAGTGGAGGGGAGCTTAGCATCATGAATTCAATTCTCCCATTTCTGCAGCAGGATTGGAAGCCCACAGGGGTGGAAAGAGCCTGCCTCCTGGCTCATTGCTCTTTCCTCCTTCCTATGCTGGACTCTCTTACAACTTCCCAAAAGACTGAGCCTGCATCTGGGGACTAGAACATTTATTTTCAGCAAGAATCTGGTTTGTTCAGATATCATTTTATAGACAGAGAAATTGAGACCCAGAAGTGGAAGCCAAATTTTCTGCAACTAGAATTATTCTGGATAGGAATCTCTGTGTAACCAATAGCATCACCACCTTTGGAGGGGTATCTTCTTTCCAAGCAAAACTGGAAGACTAGCTCCTGCACAGGAGTATTCGATTGGCCCTTATGAGTACCAGAATTCCCCCAAATCTCTGGTCAGTACCTTCTCAGAGGAGACCACTGGAGCCTCAAGCATTCTAGGAAGGCCAAGAGGCCATACTTCTAGTCCCAGGGTTCTCACCCATTGTCTCTGAGCATTCTAATTTCTGTTATTGGCGACTGTGGCAGTTTGAGATTATTTATGAATCCCAAATAGAGAGATTATGCTTGTAAACTAATCTGTTCCTCTGGGTGTGATACCCTTTGAATGCATTAGATTCAGCTGACATGTCTTGATTAAATTACCTATTAAGATGAAGGCTTTGATTTGACCACATCAGTAGGGCATGACTCAGATTGAGTCTCCACCCCGCTTGGTGGGCTGATATAAATGGACACTCATTCAAGAAGACACACGGAAGAGGAGAGAGCTTGGTCATTTCGGTCCTGCCATATTATAGAAAGGAAAAGGCTCAAACAGCTAAAGCCCCGGGAAGAGAGATGAACCATTTGCCTGATAGTTTGCAGCCAAAGAGAGCAGAGCAGCTGAGCAGCCAAACAGGCCCACCATCGTGCTTCAACACATGGCAACAGACTTTGGTAAGAAAGCAGCCTTTAGTTGGACTCTTTAGGGCCTGGTAACTGTCAGCTTTTACTCCAAAGAAGTACCCTTTATAAAAGCCAACAGATTTCAGGTACTTTGCATCAGCACCCCTTGGTTGACTAATACAGCTACTATTGCATATTTCTGTGCTTCCTTCTCCCTTTGATTCCAGGGTGGTTCTGCTTCATTTGGTGACTTCCTGGTGTCTTTCCATTTCGTTAATTCATTCAGCAAAGATTCGGTGCCACTCTGTGCCAGCCATGTGCCAGCTGCTGGGATAAAGCAGCAAACCAGCCAGACCTGGGCTCTGCTCTTTTGGGGCCTACAGTCTGGGCCGGGCAGGAGACAGACAAGGAATAGACAACACACAGAGGGTATTTGATCACAAAAGGTGAGAAATGGTCCAAGCAAACACCCAAGGAGTGGTGAGATCACAAAGTGGGGGCCTGGCTGGGGCTGAGCCCTGAAGGAGCCAGTCAGATGGCAGGGGAAGGAGGAGCAAAAGGGCTCCAGGCAGAAGGAACAGGAGCAGAAAGCTCTTTAGAGGAACAGAAGAGGGTGCTTGTGCCTGAGGCTTATGAGTGGAGCAGAGAGACGGGGATGAAGGCGGAAGGGCAGGGTTTGGGCCAATGCAGGACCTGTGGGCTGAGTGGAGGAATCAGGACTTGGCCTCAGGGCAATGAGAGGCTAATATGGCTCATAAATAGGACAGGGAAGCGATCAGGCTTATGTTGTAGGAATAGCCAATCTGGTTGCTGGGCAGAGAAGGAACTGGATGGGCACAAGGGTGGCTGACAGCACTAGAAGCATGCCAGGTCCGGCTGCAACTGTAGTTTCTTCCCTGTCCCCCCATCCCACTCCACTTCCTTGTCCGAGGGCCCAGGAATTAGCTTGTAGGCTCATGAAGTTGGAGAGCACCAAGCAGTGATAAGAAGCCCAAAGATCTAAGCCAGTGCTTGGGAAATTGGGAAACTTCCTCTCCTAAGCTTCTCATCCAATCTTGTCTTGGAGGGGTAGGGAGAAGGGGGGAGATCAGTGGCTTCTCCCATGTCTCTGGGTGATTGTGAGATAAAGCCCAGTCAGCTGGAGGTAAGATCAAGGAGGAATCAACAAAAACCAGAAGTCCCCCCCCTGCGGAGGGGGACCTGATGTTTGCTTCAGCTGGAATCAGAGCTCTCATCCCACAGAGAAAGGCGATGAGGAAGAGGGTGAGGTCTACCCTTCCCAGGCTTCCTCCGGGCCGACTGGAGCAGCTGGGCACCTCCAGGGAGTGGAATCCACTGATTAAGAGCTGGGACTCTGGAGCCACACCACTTTGGTTTGACTTCTAGCTCTGCCCTTAACTGTGTAAGACCTTGGGCAAGTGTGGTAGGTTGGCTTTATGTATCCCCTCAAAAGACATATTTTTTTTTATAAGAGAAATTGTAAGTTTGTAGAAATTATGCAGAAAACACAGAGTTCCCATAAATTCCTCCATTAATACACAGCATGACAAAGACAGCAAGTTACGCCTCAGTTTCTACATCTGTAAGATCAGAACGATAATAACTTTGCACCTGTAAAATAGGGCTACTGAGAGGCCTAAATGAATTACTAGGCACACAGAGCTAGAATAGTGCCTGATACATGGTACATGTTAGCTGTGTTGAGGATGGGGACGATGGTGATGGTGGTGATGATGGTGTTCCCCAGCATGGGGCATGTCAATGACTGGACACCTCTGATGCTACCTGCCCAACTCAAGTGGTGTTTCCTGGAAAACTCACTCAGGGAGGTAAGACCCCGGCAGCCAAGTGACCCTGCCTCCTGGCTCCTGTCAACCAAAAGTGGACATTTGCCCAGGGTTTGGGCCAATCAGATTCTCAGGATTTTAGAGACTGAGAGAGAGCTGAATGGTTTGACCTGGACCCCTGAATGGAGGAGATGTAGATGAGGGCGCTGTGTGCACGTGACAGGGGTGGTGGTGGAGTGAAGAAGCAGGAAAAGGAGAATGAAGCAGAAGCACAGTTAAAAGGAGAAGGATGAGACCCTGCTGGGGTTGCCAGTGGCTTTCCAGTTCCAGTTCTTGGGCTTCTGTTCCCAGAGGAGCCCTGCTGCCTTGGCTTCCATGGACAACCCAGAACTCTCCCAGAAAATTTCCTTTTATTGCCTAGGCAAGTCCGAGATGGTTTCTATTGATTATGACTCAAGCCAATATAGACTGACTTGAAAATTTTCATTTAAACTTGTGTCCCAAGAAGGTCAGAGCTGCCCATTTCTCTTCTTCAGCTCATTAGACAATTTGAATGTTTATAGATTGTTGTATTTTTCCTAGAGGTCCAAATACCTTCTAAGAAGGCTTGGCATGCCCACAATTTGGTCATCTGCCATTGATAAAAGTGCTCCAGGTACATGTGGAAGTTCTGGTGTCTTAGCTAGGTATCACAGCCTGGACCTTAGAGACATACCTTTTAAACTTCCTGGTCACCTCCTGTTTCCTCTTCTCATTCCCTCTGGGTTTAATCATATTCTGTTCCAAGCTTTACACCTATTCTTGTTGCAGAAATATACCTAGTGTTGTCCAATAGAAATATCATGGGAGCCACAAATGTAATTTAAAATTTTCTAGTACTCACATTTTAAAAAGTAAAAAGAGTAAATCTACCCAATATATCTAAAATGTTATCATTTCAACATGTAATCAATATAAAAATTATTGATGAGACACCGTGCATCAACTTTTGTACTAAATCAAGATTCAGTGTGTATTTTATGTCTGTAGCAAATATTGATTTGGACTGGTCACATTTCAAGTACTCAACAGCCACATGTATGGTAAAGCTCAACTCTAGGGAATTATATTAAGTTAGAATTAGGTTCGGCTGCTGGTGTCAAAAGTGGCTTAAGCAAGATAGACATGTATTTTTCTCTTACATAAGTGTTCAGATAGGCATTGAGGGCTATCTGATATAGCACTTTGGGGCATTATTCAATCCAGACTCCTTCTTTCTTGTTCCACCATGCATGGGCTTCATTTCCAAATTCCTCAACAGGCCAATATGGCTGCTTTAGCTCCAGCCAATGCATCCACATTTCCAGCCAGAAGAAAAGGAAAAGAGAAGGAGAAGGAAGTGCTATCCCTTTTAATGGCACTTCCAAGAAGTTGCACATGCATTATTACTTCCATTTACATCTCATTGCCCAGAATTTAGTCACATGACCCACCTAGTTCCCAAGGAGACTGAGAAATGAAGCATTTATTCTAGGTGGCCATGTGACCAGCTAAAATTAGGGGATTCTGTTACTAAGGAAAAAGATGAGAACAGATATTGGGAATCAACTGGCAGTCTCGGCCTCAGAGACTAATTGTAATGCATGTTAGAATGGTAAACCAGAAAACCAATTTCTTAATGGCTAATAAGACTGTGGGAGTGGCTCATGGCTAATAAGGGTGGGAGTGCCTGTGTCTGCTGACCATTGCAATCTCTTCCCAGTAGCATGATCTAAATGGTTAGAAGATTAATGGACCAGGCTATTATGGCCTGATAGACTCCTTTCCTCCAGGCTTTACCTACCTGCCAAGGGAAGGAAAATATCTCTGCTTGCTTGTCAGGGGCCCTTTGCCTTGAAATGATGCTGGAGAGATTTGGGCAAACTCCTGCCCCTCAATGCTCCTTTACCTGAATTTCGCAGGGGGTGGGCTCCATCCTTTCCTCATGGTAGCTTTACATGGTACAACTCTGCTCACATTTGCTACATTTTAGACTTTGGGAGGAGATTTTGGAGACCCACTAGCTCCTAACTGTAGACTTTGGCAATTTGTTGTCTCATCTGCAACATTCATTCACATAGTACTTGAGCACGTACTATGGGCCAGGTACTGTGTTATGCTGGGAGTGAATAAGAGCACGGTTCCTGTCTCAAAGACGATCACAGTGTGTGAAGAATAGGGAACACAATGTTAGACAAGGGCTTGGAAAATGAGTAGTCATGCACTGAGCAAGAGGAATGAAGGGGTATCCCAGGGGTAAGGGAAAGCATGTGCAAAGGTTTAGAGACATCACATAACATGGCATTTTGGGGGACAGCAAGTAGCTGGGTGGGGTTCAAGGGCAAGGGTACTGTAAGGGTACTTTGTGGACCCTGTGTGGCCTTCTCAACATCATTCCCCCATCTCTTGGTAATTACTCTGTTCCCTTTGGGTATCCACCCTCCTTACACTTCCCTTGTATTTTGGAGGAACTTGACTCCCTCTTAGCCCCAGGGGTGGGACAAATAGCCCCAGTATAAGCTAATCAGCAAAATCCTTTCTTGCCTGAGAATGGGCAAGTGACCCAGTTCTGGCCTGAGAAAACTTTGCAGTAGCTTCAAGGAAAGAAGCTCTCTCTTTCTCCTTTTACAAGGCATGGAGTGTGGGTACGAGGCCAGGAATTGCTGCTACCGTTTTTGTCACCGTGGGAGAAGGCTGCCAGAAGATGAAGACAATACCATGGAGGAGAGAGAGGAGAGCAAGAAAGAAGTTGGAGTTTTAATAGCATTGTTAAGGCATCGATGAAAGCCTGCACTGAGGCCCATCCTACCCCTAAGCCTTGGGCAGGTTGGGGCCATGAAGTGAGGGACTACGAGGCTTGGCCTTTACTCTGGGGCAGTGGAAACCACAGCACGTTTTCAAGTAGGGAGTGAGCTGATTGGATTTGAGTTGTTGGAAGTTGCTTCAGGGTGCTGAATGCAAAGAGCCTGGACTGTGGCCAGAAAAGGACCTGAGCCAATTTGAGGACCACCTAGGTAAGAGAAGCCAGACGACAGGATGTGGAGGCATGAAGAGGAGGGTGTACGTCTGGAAGACTCTAAAACTCTCAGCTTGACTCCATGGGTGGTGAAGTTCTCTCTCCTCTTTTGCCTCCATCACTCTCGCCCTCCTGAAAATCATTTCCTCTGTCAAACTCTAGTCTCCTCTTTTGTGGATTCACGTCTCTGCTTACAGTTCTTTATGGGCACGCCTGGCACTCTTCAGCAGGGGCCACGCCTCCTCATCTCACATCCCCAGGAACTAGCCTGGCACATGGTTGGCACTTGGTCAATGCTAAATTGGATTGACTTGATAGGTTCTGGCTTTTGCTGAGCTAGGCGTTAGCTGCACCCTCCCACTGCCCCCAGGGATTAGTCATCTGTTTCATAAGCAGCCTCCAAAATTGCAGCCTGAACACCCAACTTCCTCACTGCTGGCAGGTGTTGGCAGGCAAGTGCCAGAACGCTGGGGAGCCAGCCACCAGGAACACGCCAGGGTGGCCAGAGCAAGGCAAGCACTCGGAGTCATATACATGTGTGTGCTCCTGGGGGATCTGTAACTGTGCAGGCCCTTTTCCAGGAAGCAGAAGCCATGCCTCCTCCTTTTCTTTTTTTTCTTACCTGTCGTGGCTTGTGGGCAGAAGTATCTCCATTGCTTTCCATGCTTCTAAAATAAGTCAATTTCAGAGCCACACCCTTCCAGGCTACCCTAGATTTGCTCCCTGGGAGCCCTAACCCCTGAAATGCGTGGGCTCCACCTCACTGGAATCTTAACCCTTTAGCTTTCAGAGGAAGCAGCTGAATTTTCCTGACAGTCTGCTTCTCTGCTAATCATTTATCCCATAGGACGTAACTGTGCTTTGGCATGGCCCCTGGCCGGGTGGCACTGGGGGGAGCCATGGTAACCTTTTATTAATTTTACAGGCCACCCCTCCTTATTCCTTTCATAGCAGCCTGCTCCGGGGCATTTGGAATGCCCGGTCTTCCTCCAACCCCCAGTTTTCCTCACCGCCTTGCCCAGATTTTAAGCTTTTTTCCTGGTCCATCTTGTTATGGAAATTCCTGCCCCCCTGCCGCCCCCCCCAGCCTGCATTTCTCAGAAAGGCTCTGAAATTCAGCTCTCATGTGCCCCAGTGTTGTGTTGTTTTCTCTGGTCGCTATGGCAGGGATTAAGACATGAGCCAGGGAAGGCCGGTGGAGGGAAGGAGTGAGCAGCACAGCAGAGCCGCGGGAGGGAGCCTGATTGGAGGAGGAAACCGACAGAGAAGTGGGCTAAGCGCTTCCAGGGAAGGAAGAAGGAGTTCTGTTTGCTTTTGCTCTGTTTTGGTTTTGGTTTTTGAGTTTGGGTTTGTTTCCAGAGGTGAGGAGAAATGCATTTAGCACTGAATCCTACCCGAGTGCTCAGTCCGTAACTGAAGCAATCTCTCTCATAGAGTCCGTAACCCAGAGGGAATCTCCAGACCCCAGATCTACGGAAAACTCTCAAAATACTTTCCAGTCATTTTCAATTCACTTCATGACAGGCCTGCCCGCTCAGGCACATGGCTGGCACCAAATGACAGTGTGACCCAGGACCACGCTGAGAACGAGGTGAGAGGTGCAGCCTTTTGGAGATGCCTGCTCTGGGCTCCCTGCACCCCCGGGGTGAGATGTCATCAGGATCAAGGGTGACACCCACCCAGGGCCCAAGCCCATCCCCTTCTAGACGATGCCCTGCTACTCAGGACTCCAGCATCTCTGCCCACACGATCCAAGCCCACTTCCAGGGCCCACATGGGCCAGTCCTCATGGTCCTCTCCTCCCAAGGATGAACTGTGCAGCCCGTGGCCAAGGGGTGGCTGCTTGGGGAATGGGCAATGGCTAGAGCTTGGAGGTGAAGGCTGGTATCAGGAACATCCACTGAGGGTAGGAACAAAACCGGGACAGATCTGGAGCCGGGGGCTGCCTCTCCCAGTGCTAGCATCCTCTGGTCTGAGGAGTCTGGGACTTCCAAATTCACACTTGGCCTTCCAGACGTTAGCAAGGTACATTTGTGAAAGTAGGAAGATAAGACATATTTTATTGACCACTTATTTAGCTTGATTTATAACTTTTAAATATTTAGATACATAATATGTGGGTCTTCATTTGAATGCCTGCCCTGGCCCCACAAATGTTAGTGGAATGATCTCATGAAAAAACTGAGATTTGCATGGGCTGGGTCCTGCCTCTCTTTCCAGCTGGGCCTCCAAATCTCTTTCTGCTCCATGTTCCAGTCTTCCTCTGCCAAATGCCTTTGTTCAAATGCTCCGACACTGTGTGATTGAGTTAATAAGTCTGCAGTAGTTATGGTAAGGGCTGCAGTCATGGTGTAATGGCCATTTTGTGGTTTTTCTTCATTATTTTTGGTTTTCTAGATGTTGAACCCCCTTTCTGGGTTTGGGGAATTACACCTACCCCACACACACACTTTGATAAAACTTTGTTGGGAACAGAGCTCACACCCCAGTACAGAAGATGAAAATGGTAGTTATTTGCTGTGGCAGACACTGCCAGTGGCCTCCCCTGATAACAACTTTCCCATTCTTCTTTAGTAATGGGACCCCCAATTTTTAGCTGGGCCCATGGCTACCTGGATCCCAGACTCTTTTCTGCTAGATATGGCCACATGACCAAGTTTCAGTCATTGAAATGTAAGAAATATGTGTGATTTCCAGGAAGTGATTGTAAAGGGAAGGATAATCCTTCTTGCCCCTTTCTCCTTCCTGAAGGTTGGAATGTGAACTTGATGGCAGATGCTCAAGCAGCCATCTTGGGCCATAAGGCAGCATGCAAAAGTTGGGGGAAGGAGTTGCAGAGCAGCCTTGTACCATTTGCCTTCAAACTTCTTTTACATGGAAAGAAATAAACTTCTATTTTGTTTAAACCATTATTAGTCTGAGTTATTCAGCTGAAACCCAAGTCTGAATAATAGATTTGTTTCCCAGCCTCCCTTGCAGCTAGGGTGCAGCATATGATCAGGTTCTATCACAAGGCAGGCTCTCTGCCCAAAGCAGCCTCAACAGGAAGCTCAAGTTCCTGGGGCAGCAGTGGCTGCATTCCATGTCTAGTGCTGGAAGTGTGGGTGGGGAGTGCCCAGTGCTTCAAGCTGGCAGTGGGTCCTTATTGGGCTAGTTCTGTTCTGTCACATGATGTTGGGTCCTGTTCTTGACTGCATGGCTTCAAACATGGTCCTCCAGGCCACCTGATGCTTCTGTGAGTTATCCAACATCCTTTTGATAAATTCCCTTTCTGATTATACCTGTCAGAGTTGGTCAGTAACCCCCAGTCTTAACCTCTGTCAAAATGCTTTTCACAATGAGATTTCACCAAGATGGTTGACATTAGCCATCGGATGACTCCACTGAATAATCTGGTAACTCAAACTCAACAAAAGGCATGAATGACATTTAAAAGTTGGAATTTTCTAACACCCTTGTTTCCATAGATGCTTCTGGTGGGGCAGAATTAGGTCCTTTGGGATGTTTGGGGTCCCCTATCATAGGTATATGGGCCACCTGCTAATTGAAGCCATATATTTTGGGAGGATAGCAGCAACCAAATTTAAATACATTAAAATTATATTCAGAGGACAGCAGCACTTTGCATATCTAGGGGTGATTTATGCAGCAACCACAATCAGTTTGAACATTGTCAGGAACCAGAAAAAGAACAAAAATAAAAACAACCCCCCCCACACACACACACATTAACAAACAACAACCCTCAAAAAAAAAAAATAACCCCACAAAAAAGGCAAAAAACTGTTCAGAGTCTAAATAAATGACACAGAATTCATCCCATACAGTTTATGTATTTACACACAGGCAAGCATTCAGGCCCTCCTGCAGAGCCCATTTATTCTTCCTGTTGACACAGTTCCAGGAAAATGTGGATGAATATTTCCCATTCCATGGCAGATTTGAATGAGCACAGTAGAAAGGTGAGAAGCGGAAGGCTGCTGGAGGCTGACACTAGGACAGGAAGGAGAAGACGGTGGTTACTTTGCATTAGAGGCAGAGCAAAACTAGAGTAAAAAGCACAGGTGAGACCAGCATCTTAGCCCACTTATTGTAGCAGTAACAACCCTGGATTACAGCCCAGCTCAAGAATTGGGATATCACAAACACCCAGGGCATCCAGGAAAGTTAGGAGGAATTAAAAAGTGAGAAAGTATCCAGTGTTGATGATCAAATGGATCAGTGGGAATTCCCATCCATGGCTGGTGGGGGAACGATTACTTTCAAAACAGTTTGCCACCACCTCGTAAAGTTGATCACGTGCAGAGTCCATGACCCAGCAGTTCCATTCTTAAGTATGTATAGAGAGAAACTCTTGTACATGTACCTAGGAGACATGAACCAGAAAATTTGTAGCATCGCTGTCGTAATAGTATTTGAAATCCCTCAAATATCCATCAAACAGTAGAATGAATAAATTCACTGTGGTAGAGTCTATGATGGAATACTACATAGCAGAGAAAAGGAACCAACTACAGCCATACCTGGCAATCTGGATGAATCTAAAGAGCACAATGTTTGGCAAAAGGAACTAGCCACAAGAAAATACATAAGTAAAATTCAATTTATATGAAGTTCAAGAACAGGTAAAACTAGTTATATTGTCTAGGGCTTGTCGTGGTTTGAAGCTGTTATGCACCCCAGAAAAACATATTCTTAAATCTAATCCACTCCAGCAGGTGTGAACGCATTGTAAGTAGGACTTTTTGATGAGGTTAGTTCAGATAAGGTGTGTCCCATCTCATTCAGGATGGGTCTTAATCCTGTTACTAGAGTCCTTTATAAGAGAAAGAAATTCAGATATTGGGAGAGAAAGTCACAGGGAGCAAGAGGCCGGATATCGGTGGAAACCAAAGAGAAGGGGGAGACCAGGAGATGCCGCCATGTGACAGAGGAGCCAAGGATCACCAGCAGCCAGCCCCAGAATGCCACCGTCTTCGGGAAGAAAGCATTGCCTTGACGATGCCTTGATTTGGACATAATTCTTGGCCTCAAAACCGTGAGTGAATGAATTCCTATTGTTTAATCTGATCCATTTCATGGTATTTGCTTTAGCCTAGGAAACTAAAAAAGGGCTCCTTTCATATGTGGTAAGCTAATAAAGAAAAGTAAGGAGATGATTAATATATAATTTGGTGTAGTGGTTACCTGTGACGCGGTAGGAGAAGACTTCTAAGGTGTTATTGTCGTATTCCTTTTCTTAACTGGGTGTGGGTCCATTGTTGTTCATTTTATTTATATTCTTTAAACTACACATATATGTTTAATTCATATATATGAGGAGTTCAATATGAGGAGCTAATTTTTTTAAAAGACAAGCAAGATACAAAACAAGACGAAAGTCTGGTTCTGTCCAATTTACTCTGTTTAAGAAGGCAAGAAAATGATAACATTAGGAACTCTTCCACCAAAACCAATATACAAAACAGTTGTTGGCACTTAGAGGGATACATTTCAATAATCTGGAAAGTTCATTGATTTGCGACAGCATCTCAGCTTCTTTCGCATACAACAGAGATATTCTGCTCATGACCTGGAGCCCTGTCTCTTTTCAAATGAATTTCTGAATTTAGTAATGAATTTCTGAGACAGAAAAGAGACTAAGTGGGAGCTCCTAGGCATACCACACAGGCAACTCCAAGTCTGCATTTTTTTCCTCCCTTCCCTCTGGCTGCTTTCCCAGCAGCAACACCTGGCAGCTTGTTAGAAATGCAGAATCTCAGGCCCCACCCCCAACCTACAGAATCAGAATCTGCAAGATCTCCAGAGGACTCAAATGCACAGTGAGGTGTGAGAAGGACTGCTTACGTCTAGAACAGGGCCAGGGACCAGATACTCAGTTCTTTGTAATTTTAGGAATAACTGCCCTTTTGAACAGGCCCAAGGTGGACCCTCCTTATATTGAATTCCATGCTATAGGGGACAATGCTTGGAAAAAAAAATCTAATTCATTCATTCATTCAATAAATATTAGATTGAATCATATGAAATTGCCATTTAATTGGTCAAAAGTGGTTGAGTATTGTCAGTTTGATATGTTCTTGCTCTTAATATTTATTGAGCTCCTATTATGGGTCAGGCACTATGCTAGGCATTGGGGATACAGCGGGGGCGCAAAACCAGCCTTGGTCCTGGCCCACAGAGCTTATAGTCCACCAGGAGATACGGTCATTCACTAAAAACACGCACAAAAATAGATGTCAAATCACAACTCTGGTACAGTTACCCAGTGGAGGTCCCTGGCCCATGGAGGGTCCATGATTTGACATATTTCAGGGTGGGGGCTGATCAGAAAAGGCCTCCCTGGGAAGTATCCCCAGAACTGAGATATGAAGCATAAGGAGTTAGCCAGATGAAAGGGGTGGGGTGGGGGTAAGGGGTGACGATCCAGGGGATGGCAATCCCAGGCAGAAGGGCCAGCAGATGCCAAGGCCTCCTGTGAGCCATTGCTATTGAAGGCAGAGACGCCCACCCTGGTTACAAGGCCCACCCTGCTGGGTCTGGAGTCTCTGTTCTCTCAAAGGGTGGTGGCCGGCAGCCGAGCTTGTCCAGGGCAGCAGTGTCGTACTCAACCACAACATTCAATTTCTTTCTTCATTGCCTGCCTCCATTACAGAAGCTGGAAAAAAATGTTTGTTTTCCCAGCCTCTGCAGCAGCTAGTGGGACCATGTGACACAGTTTTCCCATGAACTGTCAGCTGGGGGCTTCTGGGGAAAATTTTGCTTTTTTTTTTTTAATATAAGGGACCTGGCTGATGCTGTCCTTTCTGTTTTATGTCTTGCCTGGAATTGAGCTGTGATGCTTGGAGCTGCAGTAACTATCTTTTAACCATGAGGGAAAGGCCAGCAGAATCAGAGATGAAAATTCAAAGGTTGCCAGCAGCTACTGATCTCCAGACTTCTTCTTTGAGAAAAATAAATATCTTTTATGTTATTTTCAGCTGATAGCATGCCTGATAAAATATTTCTTCATGGCTTCTAGCAGGGGTATAGGGAGAAGTGCGGTAAGTCTGCTCTTTGATGTATCAAAGAAAGAAGTTAGCATTTATTGAGCTCCTATATGTTCTGGCATTGTGCTAGCTGGTTCATACACATGATACACTTATCCTCACAACCCCTCCAGGTGGAATTATCCTGTCATTTCACACACCAAATAACTAAGGCTCAAAACCTCAGTGAATTGCCCCATTTACCCAACTGGCAGTGGCACAGCTGGGATGGGGCCATGCCCTCCCTGCTCCATCCCACTGTGGCCTGAAGAGAAGGGTGGTGGGCTGACTGGCAAAGTCAGCAATGTGTTCTTGAGGGTGGGGGCACTAGAGGATTTGTCTCAAATCTAGATCCCCCCACGATGGACTAGGATTCTTCTCCTTGTTCAACATCCTTTGTTTTTAGCAGCTAAACAAGCTTTAGAAAAGTCAACCCATTTGGGTTAGAGCAGCAGTCAATAGCTTTGGGTCAGAAGGGTCATACATTATTAATATTAAATAGGCCATGCCACGCCTAGAAAGCAGCCTGCAGAGAAAGCAAATCCTTTGTCCACAGCTTGAGCAACAACAAAAGAATGCCTGCCTTTTGCTGCTCTGTAGACATCTCCCTGCCTTCCCTTCCCCTAACCCGTTTTACTCAGTAGTGCTTGTATCTTGGGGGTCTCAGGCTAAGTAAGCAGAGACTGGGCAGGTGGCCCTCTGTTTCCTTTCTCTGTCCCCTTAGGAACCTTCCCTCCTTCTTCCCTCCTCTAAGTACCCAGTTCTTTCAAGTTTCCTCAGTCTTTCCAACTGGGAGCAAAACACCTGATAAACGTAACTGCATCACAGGATTGTCTGTTTAGCTTGTCCCTTCTCTGCGGCTCTCACCTCAACATTGTCTAACCCTGGTAGCTGAACACAGCACTGCCGATAAACACGGCGGCCCAGCCCTGAGCTGTCAGAACCAGTCCTGGCTCTGGGCTGGGTGTCGGGCTCTGGGCTAACAGTCATATGAGTTAGGCCTTATGAGCCCATTTTACAGAAAAGGGGATGGAGGCTCGAACCCAAGGTTGCACAAAGAGGACTTAAATCCAGACCTGTTGGACTTTAAACCTGAACTATAGTCTCCTTGGTGAGATGTTTTCCACCTTGTCCCTAAACCATCTCCTTCCTGCTTCTCTCTCCAGTGCTCCCTCCCTTCCACTCCCAGGGTGCCAGAAGTTTCCCCATTAAGAGATTTATTCCTTGTAGCTGAAGGCATTTCCATCCAAGGATGCCCATTAAAATGCAAATACCCCTGGGAAGTATAATCCCCTAAACTTTTATCCTATGAGGCCGCAGTGGGAGAGTTTAATTGACCAGTCCTGAGCGAGGACACCCTAAGGGAGGATCTGGGTGAGCAGAGTTGCTGCAGAATCAAAGTGTTTAATTTGCCAAGTGCTGCCCTCGCCACCCCATTCCCTGATGCTTTGATGAGCCCAAGGTTAGCTTTCTACCTATTCCCAAAGGCCCCAAGGCTGATCATTTCCAGCGAGCAGATGGGAGCAGAGTATTCAATAAGCTATTTCGGGAGGGCAATTATCCTGAGAGCGCCTCCATCCTCCTGAACTGCGGTCTAATAAGGCTTCTGGGGAGCCACGTGGAGAGGCAGAGTGGGCAGGGACCCCACTCTCTTCTAGGCCCGGGCCCCAATGTCTGTGCCTCAGAGAGCCGTCGTCCTTTCGAAATGGGTCTGAGTGTGTGTGTTTGGGGGTGGGGGTGGGGTGGCAAATTCTACCAGCTGAACTGGCCGCATTGGTTGTCATGGCTACCTCACCTTGAGCCAATCCTCTTGATGATCAAGTGTTTCTGAAGACCAGCTGATAACTTCCTGGCTGGCAGCGTTGATTTAGGCTGGCCAAGAGGCCCTCTAGATTCAGAGGCCGCTGCATTTCTGGCTTTGACACCTTGAGCTTCTAGGAGTTAACCTCAAGAATCAATATATTTATTTCTGGCCCTGGCAGAAGTCTCTTTGCTGACCTGCAGGAATAAACCAGCTTCTGGACAATCGCTGAGCATCAGCGGACCCCTGAGGCCGGGCTTGAAGGCAGGAGCAAGCATCTGCTTTAGGCAGGGATGTTGCATGGAGTCCCCTTCTCTGCCTCCCTCCAACTGTGCTTTGATGCTGGGTCCACATCGACTGCTCTCTTTTCCTGCATATTTTCCTGGAAACAGGGCACAAGTAATAACTAAGGAATTGTTGATCAACATGCAGGATTTGGGCTAAGCCCCTCCACGCCTCATTTATCCTCACAGCAGCCGAAAGGGACAGATGAGGACTCATTTTACAGAGAAGGGCACTGATGTTCACAGAGGTCAAGTGGCTTCCCAGGGTCACTGAGCCAGCATGTGGCAGGATCTGGAATTGGGCTGAGGCTGTGTGATCATGAAGTCTGTGCTGAAAGGGTCAGCCCATTGCAGAGACATCTGAGCCCAGGCGCAGGGCTCCCCGGGGGAGCACATGTGTGTGGTGAGACGTATAAACTTAGCCATAGAAAATATAAATGTGGCCCGAAGGAGCCACTGCTCCGGCACTGAGTGCCCTGTGGAGAAAAAACCAACATGTCTAAATGTACAGGGACACTCCTTCCGGGATTTAATTGTCTGGAATAAATATCATCCTGTCTCCTAAAAAGTTCACATTCTATTTAAAATAGTAACAGTAATTTCAGTCTTTTTAGACTTGCGATGCTCTGTTGCTTTTTGCTGTTTTGTTCTTTTGTAAAAGGACATTTATCTATGATATGAAATTCAATTAAAAAATGTTTGCTTTGAAGGCTTCAGTAATCCTTAGGTAATTAGAGATGCTCAAAGATGCTTCAAAATCACAGTGATATCATTACCAAAAATAAGTGGGGCTAACCTATAGGAAATAATTGGAACAAGCAAATTCATAGAGACAGAAAGTAAAGTACAGGCTGGGGGTGGGGGGAATGGGGAGTTATGTGTAATGGGTGCAGGGTCTCTGGGGTGATGGAAAAGTTCTGGTAATGGATGGTGGTGGAGGTAGCACAACATTCTGAATGTGGTTCATCCCACTGAATGGTAAGCTTGGGAATGGTTGAGATGGGAAAGTTTATGTTGTATATATGTTTCCACAATTAAAAAAGAGAAAAAAGAGACAATGACGATTAAATGCAATGCATAGTCTTGGACTGGATCAAATAACGAAGGAGAAAATGCCTCAAAGGACATTACTGGGAAAATTGGGATCAAATGGAATATTGACTATATGTATATGTATTGATGTTAAATTTCTTTTTTTTTTTTTAAAAGATTTATTTATTTATTTATTTATCCCCCCCTTGCTGCCTGCGCTTGCCCTGTCCACTTGCCGTGCGGTTTTTCTGTGTCTGCTTATCTCCCCCCTGCTGCGAGGTCCTACTGCATCAGCCCACCGCACCACGTGGGCCGGCCTGCCCTCACAAGGAGGCCCCGGAAAGGGAACCCGGGGCCTCCCACATGGCAAACGGGAGCCCATCGATTGAGCCACATCCGCTTCCCGATGTTAAATTTCTTGAACTTGATAACTGTTGTTCAAAGGTAATATATATGCTAGTATTAACTGTTCAAGGAGGATGATATATGCAATCTATTCTCAAACTTTAGAAAATAGATAAATAGGTAGAAAGAAAGAGAGAAAGAAAGAAGGAAAGGCAGAAAGATATAACAAGTATGGCAAAATGTTAAAAGTTGGTTAAGCCTGGGTGTCCGGGTAGGGTGTGCCTTAGAGTTCTCGTTATTGGTTTTGTATTATTTTTTTTGCAACTCTCCTGTAACTTTGAAATTAAAAAAAAAAAAAAAAAATTTTTTTTTTAAAGTTAGTAGAATTGGTTACCAGGTATGTCTACTTTGTGAAAATTCATTGAGCTGTGCATTTAAGATGTGGGTGCTTTTTGTTTGTATGTTAAATACGTTAAAAGTGTATTTAAACATTAAAAAAATAATGAGTAAGGGCTCTCTCAGAATGGTGTGCAAAGTGGGATGAGGGTTCTGGTGTCCATGGTCTCTGGTTTTGGGTGGAGCTGACTGGCTCTGATCCTGGACCTGGGTCATTTCTGGGGCTTAAAACGCAGGCTCCCAGGGGCCCTTGCGTTCACACCCCTGTGCAGAGCAACCATAGCCACCCTACCTTTCTGCTTTCGGGGGCTCCCAGCCAAGGCTTTGCCAGGCTGGCGTGTAAAGACCCCAGTGTGTGGCACACATGCGTGTGTACAGGGCAGAGGCCGGCCAGCAGCTCTGATGGGAGTCAGGCTGTTTTCATCTGGATCCAGCTCCAGCACAGAACAGCTGTGTTAACCTTTCTGAACTCCAGTTGCCTCATCTGCAGAGTGAGGACAATAATAGGGCCCACAGCACAAAACTGGCAGGAGGAAGGATTAAATAGGACGATGTGTGTAAAGGGGTTCGCCCAGGCCTGATGCACAGTGAGCGCTGAAATAATGAACAGAAGCATGCTGTCTGAGGATGGGGCTCAGGCACCAGCTCTTAAGCTCTGTGGGTGATGCTGACGCCCACCCAGGCTGGAAGCACACCCTGGCCTCTGCCCCCCCAGCACATCTTTGAAGAGCTAGAAAGCCACTAGCAGGCCAACTCTCTGCTCTCTCCCTCCCACAGGGAGCAGAGGTCAGAACTGGGCCTGCCCTTGGGAAAGGGTGCACAGATGCCAGAGGAAAGCCATTCCTTCCTCCTGCAGCCATTCACTGAACACCCACGTGTGCCAGGCTCCATGTGGGGGGAGGATAGACAGATGGGTCGGGTGTGACTCCTGTCCTAGGTAGCTGATGCTCACACAGGACATGGCCCGGATGGCATGCCCTGTGGTCAAGGAGCACAGAACTCCTGGATGCTGGTGTCAGCTCTGCCCCTGCCTGCGTGTCTCTGGGTCTTATGCCCCACCTCTATAAAAGGAGGGGCAGAGCTTTGCATTTCCACAGAACTAGTTTTATTGACTGCCTCTCTCCTGCTCTTTTAAAGAACACCTGCTCACTGCCTTTCCACTGGGCCTGTGGGCCCGGGATCATTCCTGGCTGGCTCCAGGGCTGGGTCTGCAGTTTGATCGCACGATGCTGCAGTTTCCACACTGGCCAGGTGGGTAGCCTCCCCAGGGAGGCTGAATGTGCCTGAACGGCTGGCCCAGCAGTGGCTGCTGGTCAGCCCACTCCAACACAGATGTCAGGGTCACCAGCAAAAGCACGACTCACACAGGCTCTGATCGAAAGACGCTTTGCTCACATAGAGAAGAGAGGAACAAGGTCAGCTTCACTAGTGGGCATCTGTTCCCCACAGCCAGTGGGTCTCCATCTGTGGCCAATGCAGGCAGGTGTTCTATCCCAGCACCCCTCTCTTGTGTATACCACTAGGGAGTGAGCTGGAGGTTGTAAAACATGCCCACCAGAGGCAGGCTGTCTCCAGTGAATGTTTACATATGCTCAGGACAATAGGGGAAGGAATGCATGGGCTGTCCCCTTATCTACTAGGGGACTGGATTTTATCCAGCAAGGCAAGGCTGACACACCTGGTCCTGAGCACAGGATGTGTCTGTGTCCCCAGGGAAAGGAGGCAGGCCATGCTAGGACCGTCTGTCCCTTACCGCAGTAGCACTTGTGAACCCTGGCTCCCCAGGTGCTCCCAGGGAAGGCTGGCATCCAAGCCCCAGGCCATGCAGGCACTTGACCCTGACACAACAGGAGGATGTCCCTGATGGCGTTTTTTCCCTAGACCATGCTTTCTAGGCCCCATGGCTCCGAAAAGCCCTTTCTTCTTTGAGAAACCTGAAGCCAAAACAGTTTTGACACACAGACATTCACCCCTTAATCCTAGTACCCTGGCCAGCTTCCCAACTGGGTTTAGTAAGTCTTAATTGGGTGGGTTTCATTAACAGTGCAGAACAAATACATGGCATTTCTGTTTTCAAAGAGTCTTTCTTCCATTGCTTTGCCATCTTCTTTTGTCAACCCAGTGAAGAAGGTAAGGAAGGGAATCCCAACCAGCCATGTGTCACTGGGAAGTGCCCTATGGGGTCCCAACACAACCATCCAGCTGGCAGTGCCTCTGTGTGCGGGCTCGTATTGTCCTCCCGGTGGCTCAATGCCGCAGGAATTACTATTTTCATGTTACCAAAGAGAATGAGTCTCAGAGAAGAGACTGTGTCATGAGGCTAGGGTATGAATCTAGAAGTCTCTCTACCATCCCGGGCTGCCTATGTAACTTGACTTTTCTGGATCTCAGTTTCCTTGAATGGAAAATAGGGGATTGTAATATAGAATCTCTATGACCAGTTTTAGTTCAAACTCCACAATTCTATGAATACTACCCTCAGCCATTAAAAAATGGCACTGAAGCATAGAAATGATCTTTGGCTAGGGCCATTTAAGAAGTCAGGGGTAGGTGAGCCCTGCTTAAAGCCAGTCTCTGGGCTCCCTTCTAATTGCGTGAGTGGTGGACTGTTGGGGTGGCTCCTGGTTTTAGAGACACTGAGATCACACCGCACGTCCAGGTGGCTTCAGTGTCCTTGTCTGTTTAGTTTCTTAGCAGTCTTCAGGACTGCCAGCAGTTTGTACTTTGAAAAAAGTTACAGCCTCTCCTCCCAGGCAAGCAGGAGCCTAAGACTCTGACCCAGCCTGGGGTCCTAGGAACCAAGGATGGATCCCTTGCCAGGGGAAGTCCAAACTGTGACATCTAAGAGCTCCCTCCCTGAGTCCTTCTAAGTGCTAAGCACTGTTCCTAGCACTTTCCATGTAGCAACTCATTACAGTACTCTTATGGGTTGAGTGCTGGACCCAGTCCCTCTTATTATGGTGGTGAAATTGAGCCCAGAGAGGTTAAGTAACCTGACCAAGGCTGCACAGCTAGTCCACGTCAGGGCCAGGAGGCAAACAGAGGCAACCTGGTTCCAAAGTCTAAAATGTCTAAGCATCTTAACCACTATCCTCTACTGCCTCATATGATGCATTAACATCAAAAGACCAGGTAACCAGGTGGAAACCTCACATATAGCCAGGGAGTAACCTCGGACACCAAGATGGAAAATAGGTTTGGGAGAAGGGCTGGGTGGTGGAGTCTGAGCAGAGTCCCTGTAGCACTGAAACTTTGGCCTACGTGGGGCCTACGTGGGCAAGAAAGGG
The DNA here is from genome assembly GCA_029593785.1 of Cabassous unicinctus. NCBI lineage: Eukaryota > Metazoa > Chordata > Mammalia > Cingulata > Chlamyphoridae > Cabassous > Cabassous unicinctus. The sequence continues at coordinate 21,800 of JAQZBX010042718.1, forward strand.
GAGAGGGTGTCCCTCAACGCCCAAGCAAGCCCCCAGGAAGGCTTTTAAGGGTTGCCTGCTCCGTGGTGTGCAGCCCATGGAGTGGGCCTGGAGGAACCAAGGTGATTTTTTTTTTTTTTTTTTT
>JAQZBX010042719.1:0-21916 GCA_029593785.1 Cabassous unicinctus
GTTCATTGGGCTGGGCCATGTTTTTTGGTTTCTTATTATGTCTTGTAATTATTTGTTGGTGTCTAGGCATCTCTTTATCTTGATGGGTTTATTTGGCTAATTACCTTCTCTTTCTACTGTAGGGTTTTCTTTTGTTGCTGTTCATTCCTTCATTCTTCTAATTCTATTTCTTTGTTGTTGTCTATGTTCCTTTGAAAAAAAATTGTGACCAGAGAAAAGGAAAAAGATAAGTAATGATAAAGAATGAAAGTAATAATAATAGTAAAAGGTAGAAAAGGAACCATACAGACCTAAGAAAATGAATAACATGAGCAAGAAGTAAAGAGGAATAAGAATAAAAAAGTGGAATAGAAAAAATAAAATGTGAAATAAAATAGAGAAAAATACATAGAATGAAATAAAAGACCAGAATGATGAGAAAAGATGAAAAAAGGAAAACAGAAAAAGTAAAAAGAGTAAAAAAAGAAAGAAAACATAATAAAGACAGAGAAAGAAATAAAAACAAGAAAAATTGAATACCAAACAGAAAGAGGTGGAATGAAAGAACAACAATAGAAAACAGAAGATAGAAAAATGAAAGAAAGAGAAAAAATTGCATAGGTAGAAAAAAATTTGGTAAAAGAAAAATGGGAAACAAAGAAAAGGGAAATACAACATACAAGAAACAAGACAGCAGCAACTAATAAAAAAAAGGAGAATGAAAGAAAAAAAACATAAAACAAAAAATAGCAAGGAAAAACAGCTTTCATTCTTAGGCCTCTAAAGAGCATCTCAGTTTGCCAGTGTTCATCAAGCAATCACCCTGCAGCCTGCCCTTTGCAGATTTTGAACCAGGTTTTAGCAAGTAAAATAAGGGGGAAAAAGGAAATTTTTTTTTTTAATAAAAGATCCGAGGAAGCTAATACGAAAACAATGTCTATATGTTCCATGCTGTAAATTATCAGTTGGATGCCCAATAACCCAGTGGATCACTTCTCTAAGAAGACCTGGGAATCAAATCAGGGACCTCATATATGCAGGCAGCAATTCCTCCACTGATCTAAACTGTCTCATTAATTTAGTTATCCTTTCAGAAATCTATCCACCCCCTCTCCTTCAAGCAGTTTAGATTCTTAGTATTTTGCCAGAGTCCTGCTAAATAGGCACCTGTCTGTCCCTGCCACCTCTCTAATCTAATTCTTCTCTTTACCCTGGTAGCTGGCCATGACAGCCTGCCTGAGGAGATCCACCCTTCCCTTTCCCCTTAAGGTTGGGGTACCTTCCAAGATTCAAAGGGAGCTCAGCTGGCCAAACTCACGACAAGGATACCACTCTCTACCATCCCAGACCCCTCTTTCTCCCAGTGAATACCCCCTCACACACTGTTCAGAGCAGTGAGATAGGGGTTCAACCTAGGCTGTTTTCCCTGAGGGTGGAGTATATATGCCATTTACAGCCACAGAAGCAAGCAACTCTTGATTTTCCTTTGGCTTCTTTATCTTTCCAGTACCCTCTTAAATGACTCAGATCACCTTCCCTTCTATATATATCCGAAGCAGCTCCTTTAGGTAAATCTCTGCCTTCTCTCTGCTTATTTTTTGTGAGAGGGCCAGGCTCCCCCTACCTACTCCAGCATCATTTTCCCAAAACTACAATTTTCTTACTTCTAATGCTTTTTTCTCTCTTTGTCTGAATCCCATTCTCTTATGAGGGACTCCAGTAATAGGATTGTTTTACAAGCTCAGGAGTGATTGATCTGGTCTGTCAGGAGGAAGAACGTGTGCTATTATATAACAGAAGCAAGGAAAATATGTTTGGCACCTACATGATTTATTCAGGCATTTCTCAATATTCCATTGCCCCACTGTATTAGTAGATGTACAAAAGCAGCAAACCCTGCCTGTAAATGGCATTGTGACAACGAGAACTGACCTGTAAATGTTGATATGGAATCTGGTAAACTGAGACTAGCAAAGGTGGTGGGTGGGTTGAGGGAAATCTAGAATAGACAAGGTAGAAAATAATGAGTATCAGTTGTGGCCTCAAGACCACCTGCAGTGGTGGTGGTTTTATGGTATCATTAAGCTTACTTTTGCAAAATTCCTACAGGAAGGGAGGCTAATTGGAATTCTGGTGGATCTGCCCCCTGAACATATAGAGATCCAAGTGGCAGAAGGGGTGGACTGGATGGACATGGAGATACTTCACCTTGATCCCCCTTCAGAGAAGAACTTTTTGCCCAGTTCTGAGTGTTAAGAAATTAATCAAATTCTGCCAGGATGAAATAAGATGAAGGCTGAAAAAATCTTGTAAGATTGTTATACTGATTAAAATATTATCACCAAGTCTGATTCATATCCATGATTTAAGAAAAAAAAAAAAACAATTTAGAATGGATAAGAATAGAGAGGGGTGAGGAGAAATGCTGATGAAAGGATTCTATTCTCATCTTGGAAAAGAGACAGATTAGCAGCTGGAAATAAAAGTTCAAAAGGGTTTAATTTTTTTCAAATCTCATAGATTTTAGAAGATGTTTAAATTATAAGTGATAGATCATATTGAGAGGGGGCAGTTTAAGATGAAGTATATAATTTGCAAACAATGATATGAAATGCATGATAGCACAGGAAGGAATGGGACACAAATACAAAATTATAAATTAACACAGATGGGATGAAAGATAGTACCTCATCTGTTATGGGAGAGATCCCAATAGAAGAATATTTTCAAATTTTATGGCCCAAAATACCTACCTCCAAAATACCTATTTCATTTCTGAAATTGGTTTCAAATAAGCTGTCAAATTTGTGTGGAAAGGCCAAAGTTTGGAGATTCAAAGGTCATGACAAACATGTAAAATAGTATTTATTAAGCATGGGAAATGGAAATGACCTGCAAGACCTAATAGGACTGCCTGGAATTTTTGAGAAATGCTCCAAATAGCCTGATATAGCCCCAGATGCAGGGCAGTACTTACTGTGTACCTTGAGAAAAGTTTTACCTGCTGGGTAATCAGGAATTTTATATAGAATGGACTATCTCTACAGTCAAAAGTGTTTCTGTAGGCCTTCCCAAGGACAATTACAACTTGGAAACTTTCAATATGCCACTTATGAAATCTCAGCAATAGGTATCTGTTGCAGGGAGTGGAAGACACCTAACTTTTTGATGAAACAAAAATATTCATGTTTGTAGACAGCAAAGGGATTTTAAGACTGAGGCTTCCTGGAGGCCAGGATTAAATATAATTATCTCAGAGGCCAAATGTTCCTGATGCTTGTAGATCCCCAGAATAAATTCATGAACCATTCATAATGATAGATTTATCCCAAGGAAGACTACTTTCTTTCTGTGTCTTTATTCCTTCATCCATAAAATGTAGGTGGCATTAAAACCAACTTTTAATTCTGATTTATAAAATAAATCGCTACATGTAGAGTGCTTTGAAATACGTTTAACCAATAGTGTTAATAAATAATATATTATTGTTTAGTATCAGGCCCAGACGCTCATTCTGAGCCCAGGAAGCAACCATTCAAGCCATGTCTATGAGAAGTATGAAGGTTGAGTCTAAGACAATATAAAAAAAATAGAAAAAATTGTATTCAGGTTGAACAGAAATACGTGGTATTATACAATACCTGATTAAAATATATCTATCATAGACAATAGAACAATCCTTAAAGATTGAGGGGGAAATTGTTCACAATTTTGCAAATCCACTTAATGGAATCAAACATCTACAAGTCAGTGACTTATTCCTGGAAAGAATTCTTCTAACAACATCAAAAACCTGACATGATGAATGGAGAAAATGGTAAATTTCCATCTACAATATTAGAGAATGTGAATTGCTTATTAAAATTGGTAATTCAATCTTTCACCTTTGAGAATAATGTTAGCTGTGAGTTTTTCATATATGCCCTTTATCATCTTGCGTGTATTTCCTTTAATCCTACCTTTCAGAGTGTTTTTATCAAGAAATGATGCTGTGTTTTGTCAAATGCATTTTCTGGATCAATCGAGATGATCATGTTATTTCTCTTCACCTATTAATTAATGTGATGTAGTACACTGATTTTCTCATGCTGAACCACCCTTGCATGGTAGGGTAAAACCCATTTGATTATGATGAATAATTATTTTAATGTGCTATTCATATGATTAGTGATCATTTCTTGAAAAGTTTTGCATCTATATTTATTAGGGAAATGGGTCCCCAATTTTCTGTTTTCATTTTATCTGACTTTGCCATTAGGGTGATGTTGGCTTCACAGAATAAGTGTGGTGCATTCCCTTCTGTTCAATTTTTTGGAAGACTTTGAATAAGAATGGCATTAAATCTTCTTTGAATGCTTGGTAGAATTCATCTGTGAAACCATGTGTCCCAAGGCTTTTCACTTTGAGTAGATTTTTGATGACTGTTTCAACCTCTTTATTTGTGATTGGTTTGTTGAGTACTTCTATTTCTTCTAGGGTCAGTGTAGTTTGTTCAGATATTCTTAAGAATTTTTCCATGTAATCTATGTTGTTTGGTTTGTTGGCTCAGGGTTGTTCATAGTATTGTCCTGCAATCATGTTTATTTCTGTAGGCTTATTAGTAATAAGTTTTCAATTCTGATTTTAGTTATTTGCATTTTATCTCTTTCTTTCTTTGTTAGTCTAGTTGTTTGTCAATTTTGTTGATCTTCACAAAGAACAAGCTATTGGCTTTGTTAATTCTCTCTATTGTTTTTTCTGATTTTCACTTATTTCTGCTCTGATCTTTGTTATTTAATTCTTTCTGTTTTCTTTTTATTTAAATTTCTTCTGTTTTCTTTGGGATTAGTTTACTGTTCTTTCACTAGTTCTTCCAGCTGTGTAGTTAGGTCATTGATTTTAGCTTTTTCTTCTTTTTAATACAAGCATTGTGGGCTATAAATTTCCCTCTCAGCCCTGACTTTGCTGAATTCCATAGGTTTTGATATGTTGTGTTCTTAATTTTGTTCATCTTGAGATATTTGCTGATTTCCCCTGTGATTTCTTCTTTGACAAACTGATTGAGTGTTTTGTTTAATATCCATGTACTTGTGACTTTTCTTTTTTTCTACCTGTTTTTGATTTCCAGCTTAATTCCATTATGATCAGAGAGAGTGCTATGAACAATTTCAATGTTTGCCAATTTATTAAGATCTGTTTTGTGAATCAACATATCTATCCTGGAGAAAGATCCATGAGCACTTGAGAGTAATAAATACTCTGCTGTTTTGGGGTGCAATGTTTTGTATATGTCTATTAGGTTAAGTTCATTTATCATATTATTCAAGCTCTCTGTTTATTTATTGATATTCTGTCCAGATTTTCTATGCAATGAGTAGTGAGTTGAAGTGTCCAGATATTATTGTAGAGACATTTATTTCTCCCTTCAGTTTTGCCAGTGTTTGTCTAATATATTTTGGTGTACCCTGGTTAGGTGCATATCCATTTATGATTATTATTCCTTCCTAGTATATTGCCTCATTTATTAATGTATAATGACCTTCATTGTCTCTAATAATAGCTTTCCTTTTAAAGTCTTTTTCATCCAAAATAAGCTTAGCTACTCTAGCATTTTTTTTTTTACTGCATATGTGAAATATCTTTTTGTACCCTTTCAGGTTTAATTTATTTGTACCGTTTGACTTTTGTGTTTTATCTGTCATATCTTATTTTCACCAGTATTTTTAGACTTTTTAACTTTTACTGATACAATTTTCATTTCTAAACTCTCTTCCAAGCCTCTCTCTCCTGTCCATTCTTTTCAGGCTGTAGCACTCCTTTTAGTATTTCTCACAATTCTGTTCTCTTGGTTACAACCTCTCTCAGTTTCTACTTATCTGTGAATATTCTAAACTTACCCTCATTGTTGAAAGACAATCTTGCCAAATATGAGATTCTTTGATGGCAGTTTTTTTCATTATCTTAAGTATCATCTTATTGCCTTCTTGTCTCCATGGTTTCTGATAAGAAATCAGCACTTAATCTTATTGGGCTTCCTGTCATATGAAGAATTGCTTTTCTCTTGCATCTTTTAGAATTCTCCCTTTATCTTTGGCATTTGATATTGTGATTAGTGTGCAAGCTGGCATAGGGCCTGTCTCTTTCTGGGCCTTCTATAATTAGTCTCAGTTGTTCTGCTGTCTTCCCAAGTTCAGCTCTGAGCCATCAGGCAAATGAATTTTCTCTCCCTAGGGATGCATATGTTTGAGCCTTTCCTTTCTGTCACATGGCAGGATCAAAAATCACAGATCTCTCTCTTCCTGTGTCTGTCTGTCCATGTGAGTCTGTTTATATGTGACCCAGCAAGGAGGTGGGAACTTAACCTGAGCCATACCTCACTAATATTGTCAAATCAAAAGCCCTAAAACAATCTTATCAAGTAATCTAATCAAAGATCCCTCAATTAACACAATCAATGGGTGTCACACACAGATGAATAGATTAGTCTACAAAAGTGATACCTTTTTGGGATTCATAAAATAATCTCAAACTGCCACACACATTTTTCTGCAGCTATTGACATTGATATATCGTTTTTTTTATTCTGTTGATCTATTTAATTACAAAGAATGATTTTCTTATGTTGAACCAGCATTCTATGCACAGTATAAACTCCATCCAGATAGAATGTATTGTATCTGTGTATATATATAAACACATATAAAATTACATATATATATCATATAAAATTACATATATATTGCTAAATCAAAGTAAAATATATTGTGTTGAGGAATTTTGCATCTATATTTTTGTTAATGCCTTTTTATGTTGTTCATATTAGGGTTTTTGAATATATGGTCATAATGTATATAATATTATCATAGTATTCTTCGATATATGTAGATCTGGTGGAAATGTCCATTATTCATTCCTGGTAATGGTGATTTGTGTCTTCTCTATTTTTGTTTGTTAGTCTGGCTAGAAGATCATCAATTTGAAAAGAGTAATAATGAAAGTGTGTATTCATGTCTTGTTTCCACATTAATCTAAATGGCATTGAAGGAATAATAAGGGCACATGTCAGATGTTAATTACCATGACTATAGGCTAAAATGAAGATTATTCCATCAGTTTTAATAACACCTACAATCTAGGTCTAGACAACTCAAGCCCAAGTAAATGTTTGATAAACTTTGTTGTGATGGTGAAAATTTGTCTTCACAATTCTGGGTATTATAATAGTCTTGATCCATTTCTCAATTGGATACATACATGTATGTATTTTTACTATTTATATTATACCTTATTTCCTTATCTTTTAGAAAACTATTTAATCTGCTCAGTCACATCTAACTGTTTATTTAGCATATCATCTCCAGAATGTTGTAGTTTATCTTACAGATAATTAAAAGATAAATATTTGGAAACTGATTTGAAAGTTTAGTACATTAATTGAAATGTAAATGTAAACACAAGACACAAGGAAGACAACCAAGCGAAAACTTATTATTTGAAATGTAATTTTTCCTACTTTATCTGTTTACTTTGTGTTCATGATTCATTAAATACTCCATATTTTTCTGTTGTAACTTTGTACAAGGCAGGAAACAAACAATAAGGAGTTTAGCTATGAGCATAAAATCATTTTTTATAAATGTGTTGTGCTCCAAATTTATTTACTTTTCTCAGTATAAATTGGGGAAATGCTTGTGCCCAGATTCATCACAGGGCATATAGGAAGCCTTGACCATCATGAAGTGAATTTGAAGGAACAAAAAATGGTGTACTGGCTCTACAGCAGAAATATTGGTAAATATCAATATATGGGGTCCATCACTGATGCCACAAAAGAAACTATTTCCAATATCCATACCTAGGAAAATCCCTACTCACTGTAATTGAGGGTTCATCTGAAGAGGAGTCAAAAGTATAGTGCTGGCTGAGCAGAGCTCTCCATTTATTAAACCCACAGTCAATAAACCACATTCTGATGGCTTTAGAATTTCATGTTGTTGAGTAACCGATAAATTGCAAATGCACAAACTCTATTCTTTACTTCTCTCCATGTCCTCTTTAAGCAATTTTATCCAGAGGTGAATCCAGGGGTGCATATGACACAATTTGCATGGAATGTCGCAGCTTGCTCTTCGCAATTCTGTTTGAAATACTCACATTCCATTCACAATCCTTAGATCATCAGAAATGTTGAGATATTTGTTGGCTGTGTCAATATCCCAAATCATATTCACTATAGAAAGTAAAGCAGTTCAGCAAATATTATCCCACTATTCATTTCTGCCAAATGTCACATTCTCTTTCCATTCTTGAATTCAACTCTTCTTTCCTAAATTGGAATGTTCTGGTGGAAACTTCCCTGGACTCCCTGATTAGGTTAAATTTTGTATATGGAATGAATATAATTGTAACTACAATTCTTTTCATAGTGAGAATACTTTTTACATTGTAATTTGAACACTTGATTAAATCTTTTTCTTCCTTTAAGTGTGTGATCCATGAAGTCAGGATCTCAAAATTCTTATGTCAATTAGTGCCAGCCTTGTCAAAAATAGATATCTAAAAGATATTGTGAAGGATGGAAAAAATAATTTTACTTATTGGAGAATAATATTGACATATTAAATTTTATTTTATTTTATTTTTTTACTTTGCATGAATGCTCCCCAATTTTTCTTCTTGACAAAGAAGTTGTCAATATCTCAGGATTTTGTTTCCTTAAAATTGTAACAGTATGAAAGGATATAGCTAGCAGTCCTAGGATGAAATGCATAATCTCTGAAAATTTGTCAAGATAGAAGAAGGGATTCCTTTGGGCATTGTATTACTCAGCCAAAGGGGTGCTGATGCAAAGTACCAGAAACCTATTGGCCTTTATAATGGGTATTTATTGGCAGGAGAAGATTACAGTCACAAGGCCATAATGCTAAGTTACTTCCCTCACCAAAGTCTGTTGCCAAATGTTGGAGCAAGATAGGTGCCAGTTTCTGTGAGGGTTCAGCCATCCTCTTCCTCCTAAGGCTCTGTTGTCCCAGATCCTTCTTTTCTCAGTTATAGGCTAATGTAAGGCTTGTCTGTCTTCTCAGGTTTAAGTTCTTTCCAGGCTCAGTTGCTCTATTCTCTCCACAAAGTCAGCTGGAGAATATTAGGCTCTCTCTCTTCCCAGGGCCTCTGCCATGTCTATGGAGACTTCTCTTTCATCACATATCTGCTTCTGTGTGTATTTAATTCCCAGGGCTCCAGCAGCAAAACTCCAACTCTCTCCACTGTTATGTGGTTTTCTCTGTGAGCCCCCAACCCCTTGGTCCTCCTGACATGTTCCAATCAAAGCCCTAATCATGATTTAATCAAGTAAAATTGAAACCTCTGAAGTTAGTACAATATAATATGCCCAGAGGAAGAGACCAGTTTATAAACATTATCCATTATAAAGTTTTGGAATTTGTAAGCAATATCAAACTGCTACAATCCACTCTCTGAATTCTACAAAGACATTACAATATCCAACAAGCCTTATTTCAGTAGCAATGCTAAATACAAAATCACATAACTATCAGTTGATAAAAACACGGTTGGCCCTGGGGCAAAATCCCATCTGACTGTATACCTCTGAAACTTACAAAACAATTTATCTGTTTCCAATACACAGATGGACAGATAGTGATAAACATTTGCATTAACATAAAAAGAAATTGGGAGGGAAACATGAGTCATGGGTCCCTTACAGTTCTGTAAACCTGCAGGGAATACTTCATTAGGTTTCAATGCCTGAGAGTTATTCTCAAGATGATGGTTTCTTCTCCTTGGGACCTCATCACACCCACCCTTTCCACAGGCTTGTCAAATGGCAATTTCTTGGTTACACCTTCATCAAGCCTCTGGGAGGCAACTGAGCTCCAGACATCACCCTGCAAGTACCTTGGGGCCATGGCCACACCTTCCCTGACCACATTAGGAGGACTTAACCCTCCTAATACTCCTAATATAGAGAAGTGAAGACAGCATCCTCCCTAATTTTGGCATACAGGACCAGCTCTCTCAGAGCAACAAATTGGTGACCTGGCCTTCCTTAATCCATGGGGGACAGGCCCACCTCTCTCAGATCTATAGGGTGTTGACTTTACCCTCCCTAATCCTTGGGGAATGTTCCCCACCCTCTCTGCTCCCTGGGGCAGCAAAACTATTCCTGAACATTGGTCTGGAACATCCACCCTCTTCAACTCCATCAAAATTCCAACTCTTTCCTCTGTGAGTCCCCACCCACCAAGGGGAGATCCTTTTAATGTGGCCCAATCAAAGCCTTAATCATAATTTAATCAAGTAAAAGTGAAACCTCTGAAGTTAATACAATCTAATATGCCCAGAGGAACAGGCCAGTTTATAAACATAATCCAACATCAATTTTTGGAATTCACAAACAATATCAAACTGCTACAGGAATGAAGAGGGATGTGATTGTTTTCTGGAAGAAGTTTAGACACAGAACTTGCATGAAATAGTGCCCAAAGGAGTGAGGAAACTTGTATGTGAATGGCTCTGTGAATTGCCAGCATCTCCAATGCATGCTAATCTTCAGTATAAGAGGACAGACCTGATTGTCCTAACACAACCATGTGGATAGAGCCAATGGGAGTCTCCAATATGAAGCCTATGGACCAAGGACAAATTTCTCCATTATATTCTCTTAGGACTTGGCTCAGTGGAATCCAGAAAATGTGTGGTATTTGTGAAGAAGGAAAAATGTCTGGAAGAAGTTTCACCATCCCAAATGTGAGTTTACATGGGGCAAAAAGGTATATTCATTTAGAAAATTTAAAAAAAATCATTTTTCTCACAATTGCTACATACCAAAGCACTGCCATTGTATTTCCACCCAAAACATCTGCTCTGCATACAGATAAGCACAGATAATTCATTTTAATAATAAAGCTCTTTCCAAATTGGATCACAAAATAATTCAGAATTAAACTATGACATGGAGTCTGACAGTATTTTCTGTGGCAACAGTTCTGTGTGGGAGGCACAGGGCAAGATCCCAATCCTTACTATGCACATAGACCTCAGTCTACAGGACCCACCACCACCCATTCTTTCCCCAGTTTTTGCTTAGGGAGCCTGCACTCTGGGCTATTTAAACACATGGTAACTGAATGTGTATTCATATTTTGAGAATACATGGACTAGACAGTGCTGCCCAATGGAATTATGAATATCATATGTGACTGAATTTTCTAGTGGCCACATTTTAAAAGCTAATACAAGGGGAGTGCATGTGGCTTAAGCTGTTGGGTGCCCTCCATCAACATGGGAGGTCCAGAATTCACTTCCCGGTGTCTCCTAGACACAGCAAGAACACAATGAGCAGACACAGAGAGCAGACGGTGAGCACAAACAATGAGCAGATAGATGAGGGAGCCACCTCTGTGGGAGGGGGAATAAATAAATAAATATTTTTAAAAAGTAATACAAAACATAAAAGGTTTTAATAATCTTTTATTTAGCTCAATACATCCAAAATATTTTTCTACATGTGGCAATAGCCACATTTCATTGTTCAGTAGTCAGCAAAGGCTCCGATATTGGACAACACAGGTCTAGGTTATAAACTAAATATGAACCTTCTTTTAAAATCTCCCAGTGGATATAGTCTATACTCAGTGTTGAGAGTTGACAACTGTTTCTTGGGTAGCAAATAAGGTGGCCATATTTAATGGAAAGCATTTTTATCAGTTATTTATTCCAGGACCCTTTGTGGGAAGGGGGCAGACTAAAAAGATCCTTACCTTGGAACTGTAGTACATTTCATTTTTAGAAGAGCTTTTAGGTAGTAGGGGTCCAGGTCTTAAACTTAGAAACCAGTCCCTTCCCTCAGCTGGCAATTAGGTCTGATGTCATTCTTCAGAGAGTCCACAGGACAGGAGGGAAACAATGAGTCCCCTCATGGGGATCCTTCTTCAGTTAATAGATACAGTGGAAGTAACAGTTGTATCCACACTTCAAACACATGAGTTTGTCAAGTTTACCCAGGCAGATAGGAAATCTACTTGCTTGCTTAGTATTCAACCATGGTTACTGTCTGGAGTAAATGTGTATGATAATAGAACAACCATGAGTTAAATCACAAAAGTCTTTGGGGTTCTTTCATCTTTACATGCCTAGTGAAATTTCTATCCCAATGCTAGGTAATAAAGATAAAATATAAATACAAATACAAATGTGAAAGATGCATGGCCCTGGGCTACTTTTATTTTAAATGCTAGTTGCAATGAAGGACAGGATTCATCCTACAGTTTAAAGTTGAGGTGATGGAAGAATTTGGATTAGGATACCCAATAGGGAAGCTACCAGACACATGTGACCAATGAACACATAAGATGGAGATTTTCTGAATTAAAATGTGGTAAAAGTGCAAAATACACCTTGATTTTTAAGATCTAATAAGAAACAGAGAATGGAAATTATTTCATCAAAAACTTTAAAAATTGATCATATATTGGACATGATAATATTTTGGATATTAAAATTCAATATCACATGCTTTCTTAAACTTCAGTTATGTGGCTATGTGAAAATTTATAATTAAATGTGTAAATTACACTATATTTCTCTTGGGCATCATCCAACTCGTTCAGCTGGTACAAACCAACTGTGGTAAAACCCATAATAGCATCTAAGAGAATAATGGAAACTCAATTCATCTCTAGTGCAGTAGCACAAACTGTGATTTAATTAGGGAAATGAAGAACACTCATTTCCTCTACTTGTGTATTGAAATCCAGGTTTTGCATACTGTTCTTGGAGCAGGCGATAAAAATGTGCCTAAGGACAGTGTATCTGACATTGATTTAGCAGAATTCAAATTTTTTCCAATCCTTGGATCTTTCTCTCTCATATCTTAAGGTCAAAGAAGTCTGAGAAATGAATTTTAAAAGTGTATAAGTTTGGAATCTCCTCTTCTCAACTTGGGCCATCTCTGGTTTCTAGCTGCTTCCTCTGACAGCTCACTTTTGGAGAGAGATCTACCTACACAGGGCTTTTATAAAGAAGGCCCCTCTACCCACCTTCTTCTTGTCCTGCCTCTTCTCTTTAAGTCAATCACAGTTTTAATTAATTTGGCAGAAACAAGTATTTTACTCCTGACTTAGACTGGTTAGGACAAAGAAAGGAAAACACTTTATACTGAGAATTTTTTTTTTTTTCTCATCATATGGAAAAAATTGCCATATTATCATTGTTGATGACATCTAACTGTTATTTCTTTTGATGATAACATTTTGAATTAGGACAAAATCTTGTCATTACCAGTTCTTATGAAATGGATGGCAATAGTTTCAAAAACTGCTCACTAATAAAACTCCCATATGATGTTCTGATGCATGTTTGTTTTGTAAGTTCACATTTACTATACATTTTTGCATGTATGAATGATATAAGTAAATAAATTGTTTTTAAAATAAAAAAAATCACAACTATAGATCAAGGAAATTAATTAAAGCTACCCAGAGTCTTTTCTTAAAGTCACATTCACAAAACCACATTCACTTCTCAAAAAGGGTTTTTTTTCAGCAATTTACAAATTTCAGCTTTAGAAATTTAATAAATAAAAATGTCAGGCTGTTTCTTGACAATCAATAAGCCAGTCAAGAATTTTTATTATTTATATAAAACATAACTGTTACCATTTTAACCACTTTTAAGTGTGCAATTCAGTGAAATTAATTACATTTATAATGTACTACTACTATCACCATCCAGTCTCATAAATTTTCCTCTCCCCAAACATAAAAGCTGTATCCATTAATCAATAACTTCTCATTCTCCCCACTTCCCATATTCCCTGGTACCCTGAAGTCTTCTTTCTGTCTCTATGAATTTGCTTATTTTAGGTATTTTATATGAGTGGGATTATACAATATTTGCCCTTATGGGTTTGGATAATTTCATTCAGAAAGTTTTCAAGATTCATCGATGTTGTAACATGTGCCAGAACATCATTCCTTTTTTTTACTGAATAATATTCCATTGTATGTATATACTAGATTGTATTTATTCAGTCATCTGTTGATGGACATTTGAGATGTTTCTAGCCTTTGGCTATGGTGAATAATGTTACTATAAATACTGGTGTACAAGTATCTGTTTGAGTCCTTGTTATAAATGCCTTTGGGTATATACCTACAAGTGGAATTGCTATGGCTTGTGCAAATTCTAAATTTAACTCTTTGAGGAACTACCAAACTGTTTTCTATGTTGCCTGCAACATTATATATTCCCACCAACAGTGAATAAATTTCCAATTTCTCTGCATCTCCAACACATTTTCCTTTTTATTTATTTATTTTATAATAACTATCCTAGTTCATTGAAGTGGTATCTCATTGTGGCTTTGATTTGCATACTCCTGATGACTAATGATGTTGAGTATTTTTTCATGTGCTTGTTGGCTATTTGTACATCATCTTTAGATTAATACTCAGGTGCTTTGTCCATTTCTCAGATAGGTTGTTTGTCTTGTGGTTGCTGAGTTGTAGCAATTCTTTATGTAATATAGATATTTAACCTTTATCATATATATAATGTGTAACTCTTTTCTCCTATTATATAGAAAGCCTTTTCACTTTCTTGATAATAGCCATTACTGCACAAAATTTTTAAATTTTAATGAAGTTGAAATTATCTTTTACTTTTGTTGCTCATTCTTTGGCTTGAGATATAAAAATCCACTGCCAAACCCAAGTCATGAAATTTTGGCCCTGTGTTATCCTCTAAAAACTTTATAGTTTTAGCTCTTATGTTTAGTTCATCAGTATATTTTAAATTAATTTTAGTGTAATTCATAATGTACAGATTCAACTTCATTCTTTTGCATGTTGGGGCAAATTTTCCTTCCCCATTTGTTGAAGTGACTATTCTTACCCATTGAATGGACTTTGCACTCTTTGAAAATCAATTGACCATGGATATGCAGGCTTTCTTTTAAAAGATCACCTTTATTCCATTGGTCTAGATGTCAATTCTTATGATAGTAGTGCACTATTTTGTGTACTGTAGCTTTGTAGTAAGTTTTGACATCAAGAAGATTGAGTCCTCAAATTTTATTCTTTTTTTGTGGTTGTTTTGGCTATATGGGGGTCTCTTGTTATTCCATATAAATTCAATGAGGTCTTGCCATTTCTGCAAAAATATAAAAAGGTGATGTTAAGACTCTTGTTTGCTTATTCTGCAACTACTTTTTTTCTTTTCATACCATATCAAAGAAATGCACAATAATACTAGGGAACTTGTGTCTCCTTCTTCCATTGCTTTGCACAGTATTGGAAGCCCCATGCTTTCACTAGGAGGTGCTATCTGATAGCCATCCCCAGTATTAGGTCCTTAAGTCAGTGTCTAGTTTGTCAGGGTCCCTCCATAACTGAATGTTAAAAAAATGGTTTCAATCATTCATGACTCAAGTATTCACAATTGGCCAATATACATTTTTTTTTCTATCTCTGATTCAGAATAAAGCTCTCTTGGTGCCCATGTATCAGGTGTCACACTTTGGGTGTATCTGGAGGGTGGCAAAGGTCATGTGGAGTGTTTTTAACTTGGATGACTTTGTCCAAAGCACCTAATGGACTCACACAGGTTTTTCACTGATGTTGGTTGGGGGAAGGACTACCTTCTGACAGTTTAGGGTGAGGGGAGCTGGGCAATGAGGGAATGTGTGGGGACATCTCTTCATCTTGTGGTCTTATAAACCAGTAGATGACACCAGATATTGATGTGCTGGGCCTGAGCTTGAGAGATCTTTCTGGTTGACACACAAGCTATTGCTTGGGACCTCAAAGATGAACACTGAACACATTTTGTCAGTTTTAGAACTTCTCACTCATATAGGACACACGTTTCATAGACTAGGCCTCTCATCTCTCATCCACACTTTCTTACACATTCTCTCAGACTTACCCATACCTTCTCTTTCAAACACATGTTCCAGAAATTTCTCTCAGAATATGTCAGCAAACAAGTAGTCTTAGGTAAATGTGCACACATTTTGGAGTTGACTCCTCAATCACTGCACATGCTCCTTCTTACCCTTTATCTCAATATTTTTCTTCTAGTCTAGTCATTCCCCATTTCACCCTTCACTAGCTGACATGAATTCCAGCAAAACATATCACATAATGATCGAACTCAGTGTTGACAAACTGTGGGCCTGTGGACTGGCAGTCTGACTTTGTAAATAAAGATTTATTGGAACATATTCACACCCATTTTAATGTATTATTTGTGGCAATAGGGAGCAGTTGTGACAGAGAATATGTGGTCCACAAGACAAAAATATTTACTATCTAGCTCCTTAAAAAATGTTTTATTGAAACCTGAAACTCCTTATATTTGCAAGTGCCTGCCATCCACACCATCTAAAAGCCAATAGTGGCTCCATTCCCTGTGACACCAATACACTCTCCCTGCATTTTCAAATTGCTTTACACTGAGAAAGTGCTTTGTTGTCTGTTGTTTCTGAATGACTATATCTCTTTTTATTTTACTTTGGGGGCAATATTTTAACTTCATTTTTAACCTCCTTATTTAATTGTTCTCTTTATTTTAGTTTGGAAATTTATAATTAAAAGCACTTTAATGATAGTTCCTTAAATAAAATTTTAAAAACATTTCATTGTAATAACATATATTACCCCTCAAAATTTTCCCATTTTAACAACTTCCAAGTCTTTAATTCAGTGGAATTATTTACATTCACATTACCATCATCACCACAGATTACCTTAACTTTTCCATCATTACAAACATAATCTTTGTACTCTTTAAGCAAAGACTCCTCATTCCCACTGCTCCTAATCCCTCTGGGCTCCTGGTGAACTTTAAACTACTTTCTATATTTGCTTACTCTAGGTATTTCATATAAGTGACATCATATAATATTTGTCCTTTTATATCTGCCTTATTTCACTAAACATGATGTCTTCAAGGTTTACCTATATTGTTGCCTGTATTAAAATTTCATTCCTTTATACAGTTGAATAATATTGCATTGTATTTACTGCATTTTGTTTATCCATTCATCTGTAGCCTCTGACAAGGACATATATTAAATGAAGGAAGTCAAAACAAACTCATTTCATAGTGGACTCTAATATGGAGCCAAAAGGAATTATGTCATGAAATGGAAATTAAAACTATTACAAAGAACATACCTACACACTATTCTTGAGACAATGTAACAAAATTTTTAATGCTGCCAAATGATTCATTCATCCATCCCTTCAAAAATATATTTTACAAAAATATTGTACAAATTCTCAGCAAAGCAATAGTCTTAAGTACTTGGCACCTTTAGGATGGGCAAGTGCTCTACTTAGGCTCTCCCTTCTGATCTCTTAAGGAGTCACCTGGAAGCAGGTGCTCATTTCCTCAAGTTTGTACAAAAATATGAAAGCATTCTTTGCCATGAAGAAAAAGGCTCCTCATTGGCCAGTCCTTCCTGGTCTGTGTGGACAGATCTGCTTAGTGCTGTGGTTCAATGTGTGGCTCCTCTTTGTTTCCACACACTAAAGTCATTTCACCCAACATCTATGTCAGTAAAAAAAATCTGATATGTGATATCTATTCACCAGTCTTTTGTCTTTCTTTTGTTCAGTAATACACTGGGTTAAAAAGACGTTATTTAGTATCTTCTTAAATCCCAGCACCAGTAATGGGCTAAGCACAAGTCCAGGTATTGCAGACATAAATAGACAGTTGAACAAAAGGAAATATTATTGCCTCTTACATTCTAAAAATACACAGATAGAAAAGCAAAGACAAACCACAGTAGAAAACAAAATTGCTTTAATGTGAACAAAGTATTAACTCAATTAATCATAAGCTGACCCTCTCATATTGGATCCTATATAAAAACTCAACCTGTTTTTTTAGGCAAGGCAAAAAAGAGTTTATTAAGAAACAAGAAAAGAGATCAGTACATAATCAGGATGAACCATGCACATGGGGCCTGAGGTTAGGCATTTTAAAAACCTTTCCCCCCTCCCTCCTCCTAATGTTGTGGAGGAGCCACAGCTGTTTGATATTCTGACTGGTTGTCCCACTTATTAGCTTTCAGGGGGACAATGAGGAGGCATTTTGTTTGGAGGAATTCAGGGCTTCCCCGTAACCCCAGAAGGAGTTCCAAATGGGACCTTGTGACCAGGTTCTTGGTGGGGTCTTTCCAGCTTTGTTTTGAGAAGCAGACTTGTCTTCAAGTGCCTTCTTGGTGGGGTTTCCTGGCCATGTTCTCTGCCAGGACCCAGACACCTTCTTTCATTCCCTATAATAACCTGCCTAAACTACACCCTCAGAAAATTTACACACTTATTAAGGAGGAGCTGAAAGGCAATGGTCATTCTTCTGTAGCTGCTTCATGCTGATTAGGGGGAGTAGGCCCTGCCTGACAGAGTGTAAAACCCTCTGTCTATTCTATTGAGGTTGAGGGAAGATTGGTCAATCACCATGGTTGAAACTGGATGAAATCAACAAATGACTACAATCTTATTCTGGAAGGCATTGATTCTGGAAGAAATAAATGTAGTTAGAATTTAAGATATATGGTCCTACTAAAACAGGGGTTCTTAAAATTTTTTGTTCCATGGACCCCTTTACCAGTTCAGGTGAAAACCATGGACCTCTTACTAACTCCACACTATACTGTGTATTATTTAATAAATATATCACATATGTACCAACACATCCCCACAAGAGTAATGCTCCGAGTTCTGGGCTTCTAAGATCTTGATTATGTTGCATAAAAGAATTTAAGGACATGCCATAGGATAGGCAAGGGAGTAAATAATTTAAGAAAAAGAAAGATAAGTACACAATCCAAGCATGGATTGTGGGTGTGAAACAAGATGAATCATGCCAAAACCCAACCGTTTTTAATGTTCAACTTCCAATATTTCCAAAGAAATTTAGTAATGTTGAATACAGATTGGATTTCACAATTTTACAAGACATTTTTATATGAGGGCACCACATCCTGAATGAGAAAATAAGATAGAGAAGCCAATTAATAGAGAGAAGGAGAAAATAAATTACTTAAAAATAGAAAAAATAGATTAATACCTAAAATATAGAACAGCATGTCCAATATTGCTCTCTGCAATGAAGGTAATGTGTTATCTCTGCATCTATCTAGGCACAGTCTATTACTGAAGCCAGTAGCAAATGTGACTCTTGTGCTCTTAAAATTTTGCTGGTGCTATTGAAGAGCTGAACTTTAAGTTGTATTTGATTTTAATTAACATAAATATAAATTTAAAAGCCACATGCAGCCGGTGTTGCACTGAACAGAATACCTACAGATAGAACCCTGAAGGGTAATTGATAAATGCAAGCAGGCTGAGAAGATCCACAAGTACACTAGAAGGAACACTTCCTCCTTAGCTTTGTTTGACTGCTTGATGGTGTGATTGTTTGGCTTTTCTCTGTTTATTTGTTGTCTCTTGCTTTTCTTTCCTCTTTCCTCCCCCTTTTTTTTCTTTGATTTTTTTTTTAAATTAGGTGCTGCTGGCTTGTCTCTTCTTTGCTGTGCTTCTTCCTCAGTGATTTCCTATTCTCTGTCTTTACTGATATTGCATCACAAGATATCTCTTATCCTTCCCTCATCTCTCTGCCTTCTGCTTTCTGTTTTGGTTCTTAGACACCATGCTTTTTCATTAGCCCACAACTTAAGGGTGTCAACCTCTTTTCTGTATATTTTGTTTTCTTCTTTTTAAATTAATATTAGCCTTTTCCTTTTAGCCCTTTCTTTACTCTTTCTCTCCCTCCTCATCATTCTAGCCTTCTAAATCATTATATATATATTCCTCTATTTGGTTTCCCAGCACATTGTAGGTACTCCACTTTTTTTCCTATTACTCTACACTACATACGCAAGTTAAATATTGATTTCACTAAGTCCTATTTGGCCCCTCTACTAACTTTCATTACTATTACTATTATCCTTCTTCCTTTCTCACATCTTTCAATTACTCTGGCACTAATCTTTTCCCTTCAAAGTAACATAGAAAGAAGCAAGGAGACAAAATAAGAAGAAAAAGTGTCAAAGAGAAAACCTAACACACACACAGAATCACCAATTAATAAAACTCTAGAGGAGAGAGGAGCTAATCAACTGAATAAACACAGCAAGATAAAATGATGAAGAGAGGGCAACAAAAAATTAGAAACCACACTGAGAAACAAGAAGACATGGACCAGTCCAATGAACAAACTAAAATCCAGGAATATATGCAGAACATCGAACAACTAATCAAAGATTCCCAAACAAATATCATGAACCATCTTAATGAAGTGAAGGAAGAGATTAAGGATATGAAGAAGACACTGAGCGAACATACTGAAGAAATTGTACACATACACAAAAAGATAATGAATATGACGGTGATAAATGGCACAACCCAAGAAATAAAAATGATGCTGGAGTCACATAACAGCATATTTGAACAGGCAGAAGAAAGAATTAGTGATGTGGAAGACAATACAGCTGAAATCAAAAAGATAATCAAACAGATAGACAAAAAAATAGAAAAAATCCAGGAGAGACTCAGGGATTTAATTGACAACACAAAATGCACAAACATATGCATCATGGGCATCCCAGAGGGAGAAGAGAAGAGAAAGGGAACAGAAGGAGTGTTGAAGGAAATGAGGCTGAACACTTCCCAACCCTATTGAGAGAGACTGATGTAGAGATTCAGGAAGCAAAGCGCACTCCAAACAATATAAATCCCAACAGGCCAACTACAAGACATATACTTGTCAAAATGTCCAATGCTCAAGACAAAGAGAAAATACTCAAGGCAGCAAGAGAAAAGAAAAACATCACACAGAAGGGAAGCACAATAAGATTAAGTGCCGATTTCTCATCTGAAACCATGGAGGAAAGAAGACAGTGGTATGACATAGTCAAAGTACTAAAAGAAAAAAACGTTCAACCACAAATTCTCTATCCAGCAAAACTGGCATTCAAAAATGATGGAGAGTTCAAAATATTCACAGATAAACAGACATTAAGAGGGAATGTCAATAAGAAACCAACACTTCAAGAAATACTAAAGGAAGTTCTACAAGTTGAAAGGAAAAATCAAGGGAGAGAGAGTTGGAGGAGAGTTTAAAAACATCTAAAAAGAAAAAACAGAAACAAAACAACATATGACATTCATTAATCCAGAGAAAATATGGCTGAAGTAAGAAACTCATTGCGAGTAACAACATTGAATGTTAATGGATTAAATTCACCACTCAAGAGACACAGATTGGCAGAATGGATAAAGAAACATGATCCATCTACATACTGTCTACAAGAAACCCACCTTGGACCCAGGGATTCAAGGAGGCTGAAAGTAAATGGCTAGAAAAAAATTTTACCAGCTAACAATAGCCAAAAAAGGGCGAGAGTAGCTATAATAATATCAGACAAAATAGACTTTAAATGCAAAACTACCATAAGAGACAAAGATGGACACTATACATTAGTAAAAGGGATAATCTCTCAAGAAGAGAGAACAATCATAAACATTTACGCACCTAATCGGGGTGCATCAAAATACGTGAGGCAAACTCTGGAAAAGCTAAGTGGAGAAATAAATGCCTCTACAATTATAACTGGGGACTTTAAAACACCATTATCATCATTAGACAGAACATCTAGACAGACAATCAATAAAGAAACGAAGACTCTCAACAATACATTGGAGGTCCTGGAATTAATAGATGTATACAGAACATTACACCCAAATACAAAAGGATTTACATTCTTCTCAAGTGCACATGGATCTTACTCCAAGATAGACCACATGCTAGGCCACAGAACAACTCTCAATGAATTCAGAAAGATTGAGATTATACAAAGTAATTACTCTGATCACAATGGAATTAAATTGGAAATCACTAAGGACCAGAGAAACAGGTTAGGCAC